>NDXZ01018874.1:0-18604 GCA_003055125.1 Paykullia maculata
CAGATGAACCATCTGCGACGTAGCAACGGCCAACATTTAATAGACATAATCTTCAAAAAATAAATTGCCAAGAATGTTTTTTCAAATGATAATAAACATTCCCCATTAAATTAAATTTTCTGTGTTTTTTTCTTTAAAAAAGTAGGGAACCTCGAAATGGATTACGCGTTATATTACACACTCTCGTTTTAATTCACTCGAATACGATTAAATCGAACTAAAATCGAAATCATGGTGCACTGTTTAGGCTGTTAAAACAAATTAACAAATAAATATATTTTTAAAACTTGAGTTTTGAAATGGCATCACCACGTCCCACATAACAAACAATTTAGGTTCCGCAAAAAAATGTAGAAAGTTTTAAATTCAAACCGAGTAAAGAACTAATGGATGAAAAAATTCAATATATTCAGAATTTTGATTGTTTGCTCTATTTCTCACTCTTTTAACGGACAATTTAAATGTTAAATCATTCATCATAATTACTACATGTAGTTACAGACAAAATGGAATACTTGGCAATACGTTTCCTTCCTATATCTATCTACATATGTATGTATGCACTAGTATTAGTGTGGTATTTGTCTTATTACATGTAATACAGTTTTTGCAACTCTTGCACTGTTTAGCAACTTGTTTAAGACGCTACTGCCGCTGTTGCTGCTGATGATGAAGCAGGCTGACGTGACTTAAAAAAGAAGTATGTAAGAGTTTCTTGCAACATTTTATGTAACACATATGGGTATATTTATACAACAATTATGTATGTACGTACATATGTATGTTCATCATATAAAGTGTGCGAATAATTATTGTAACTTTTTTTTTGCAATCCGTACTCGTATACAATATAATGTAGCCCACAGAGTCTTTTACAATTTTTTAAAAATACTGTTTTACTCTTTCCATTCCAAATTTTATGCTACAGCCAATGATGAAGATGATGATGCACCATCATGCAAAACTACAAAGATTTTGTTAAATTGTCTGTAAAAATATATTTTTTTTGTTAATTTTATTTTGTTGTTAATTTTGAACGTGAGGGATTCAAACAATTTAAAGTGTTTTAAAATGATCTTGGGGAAAAATAATTAGTATCTTAGACATAAATGTTGATGTTCTTCGTTAATTTTATTATAATGAAGGTATTTGAAATGAAGTGTAATTAAGGGGTTTTAAAATTAAACAATTAAAACTAATTTTAAGGTGACTAACTAATTTGTAAAGTAATTTTTATATCAGACGATACTTGTTTCAAATTTATATTTTTTGTTTCGAACATCTACTTCCTTCAGGAAATTTAACAAAAAAAAAAATGTAAAAAATTTTTAAATTTAATTTTTTTTTTTGGTTTTAAACTAAAACTTAGGTAACAGACAATAAAATAATTATTTTATTTCTTTCCTTTCAAAATAACTTCCAATTTGTATGTTTTTCTTTATGAACACAAGTGCTGTCAGTAACTTAATGGCAAAACTAATTATAACTGTTCAACTTTACTCTCTGTAGGCTCCTAAAGAGTGTGGAATAATTTATGATCGTATAATTTGTGCCAAATTTAAACCCAAATTTCGGAAATATCTGCAGTGCAATGTTACGTAGCCCTATGTTCGTCTACGAACTTGGGCGACGAGTAGTGCGCATACAGTAATCACAATTTCAATGTAGCTACTTTTTGTTTCCATTAACAGCAGCATTAACAATGACTCGTCAAATGGCAGAGAAATATAACAATGCGCTGTCACGTAAACCTTCAATAGCATCTGTGAAATCTGTTCTTGAAGTAATAAACACCAGAACTTAGTCGTGTAGAAGCCGCAATGATGGAATAAAATTCAAAATCGGAAATAGCTAAGGACGGAATTGCTTCAGGCTGACAACAATTTTCTCGTAAAGTAACATAAAATAATAATAGTAATACTTCAATTTAAGTTCGTAAAGGAACGAAGAAAGCTTTTGTTACATGGAAAAAATATTTATAAAAATTACCTTTTAAATTTTCAAGTTATTAAAAAAAAAAATCCCTTCTCTAATATTGGCTTAACGACTTAACAGTTTTTTAACAGATACTTATAAATAAAACACAAACTAAGAAAATTTTATTTGTAAAAAAAAAGAAAGTAAACGTGTGCATTGATTTATTATCAGGCAATAAAATTAGTTAATTGCTTATCAAAACTGATAATGAATAAATAAAAACTATAACATTTATATAATTTAATAAGTACTTTTAAGATAAGATGAATTTAACTTTGCTAAGCATAGTTTTCTTTTTATAAATACCGATTTATATTCTACTTTCCCATAAGAAATCCCAAAAGTTACTATCGGTCGACAAGAGCGACCTCAGGTTACTATCGGGGTGGTTTACCGGACATTGTGACCTAAGATGCTATCAACTTACTATAGGAAACGCTGAGACCAAACAGCGCAGTTTCTGTAAGATAAGTCTTCGAAACATGTACTGTGCGATTACCCGGTACTAATGACACGCAGAGCCAATTTCCTTGAAGGGTCGTTTATGATCTTGAAGGAGATATACGGTCTCTCACCTATTAGGATAATTAAGTTCATTCGGAGCCTACACTAGTCTGTGTGAAACAAAAGATCCTTAGGATCGTGGTGCTTTGGGCATCATCATCATCGATAATAATAATATTTTTGACCAATTCAGACCCTATAATTATTTTCTTATTTAATTTACTGTTATATTATTACATACTATTATAAATTAACGATATTTAGTTAAAAATTTTTTGTTTTTTTTCAGTTTTACATTATAAAACATTACGATGATTCTATATCATGTTTCCAAGTCGTTAGTCAACTTTTTGTTAACTAAAATGACAACTATTGTAAAACTAATACGAGCTTTTAGTGCCTTAATTAAGGAAAACACTTTATATATATGGAAATGGAGAACCACAGTGTGCTATTTTAACTAAAAACCTATGATAATGCAGAAATTTTTTGAATTAAGTACAACAGCTTATAAGGGAATTTGACGCAAAAGTAGCCGTGTGACACTCACTTGTACCTATAACTTTAGAATATAGAGAGATAGAATTCTTTGATATATATGAATTTAGAAATACTCCTTGTATGGGAGGTTAGCATTTGACAACCTTTTTTTTTTATTGGTGACGTTGTTTTGGCCATTAAAGCCATATGTCTAAAATTGAATCTATTCTTTAATGAGGAAAAGATTTTTGGGTGTGGTTTTCATGGATTTCTACATATTGCTTTTTTGTAATCAATAGGTTTTATAAATTTTTAAGGGGATTTAAAAGTATTCCTTTAAAATTATACCTGCGTTTATGCATTATCATTTATGACTAAAATAAACATCACGCTGAATTGCAGTGTTGATTGTTGTTGTTGTTTGTTTGAGCAAAGTTTCACTCTCAATTTTCTTCTCACACCTTCCAGAGTAGATAATATATAACAAAATAGAAAATATTAAATATTCCAAAACTGTCGTTTTAGGTATTTTCAGAACAAGTTTTTAAAACAAGAAGAGGTTTTTATATAATACAATGCAAAAGAAGGGCATTGACATAGGAAATGATTCATAATTTCGATGTCAAGAAAACTAGCTCTTTGAGGTTTTTTTTCTAAAATATTACAAGAAATATGTATAATTAAGTCGTTTTTGATGTTTATTCCCAACTTTTTTTTCAAATACGGCAGGTTTACGGTGCGTAAGATGGATTTTTCTTTATTTTAATCGCTTAAATGCCTCTTATACCTCTTGTAAAATAATTTTTATATGAAAGTTTAGAGTTTAAGGCCCATTTTCACAACTTAGCAATAGTAAAACTAAAAGACAGATAAAGAATTTTTGGTTATCATAAGTACACTTTAAGCTAAAATTCACCTTTATGCTAAAATTAGGATTACCCGACCTTTACTTTTAACGTAAGATTTGCAAAATTAAAATTATCTGTACCAGATAAAAGTGCATCTTTTTCTTTTTTAACCTTTCAAGCCTGTTACTTTGTATGTAAAAGGTTATGGTCTGTGGTAAACAAAAACCAATATTGCCATTATTTGGAAATTATATAATTTTTGTTAAATGAAACTTATTGTTCAGTTAAGCTAAAGTTACCTTTAGTTATTACGTATTTAATAACCAGACAATGAAAACGGTCCTAAGAGGTATAAGAGGCATTTAAGCGATTAAACGAACATCCCTTATATATCTAATGAAAACCATCGCCTTTAATATAGTTGAATCGAATAAAATGTCATTTAATTACACGAATTAATTGTACTCGGAATATAAAAGGGTTAAAATATTATTAACAAGTAAAAAATTTGTTGTTTTAAGGAAAAACTTTGATTGGGAAAACTGTTTATAAATGTTTCAGTTTTACGTAAAGCCATGATATCTAAAGATTAACAGAAAATCAAATTTCAACCTGTCATATGTTTTCTATTTTTTCCGGCATTCCATGTTGTCTCTTGGACTAGTTATCTATATTGCATATATTAAAAAATCCTTTATATTTAACGCTTAAGCAAATGCAATTAAAACCAATTGGTATTAAAGAAAATTTTTAAATTTTTTTTTACTAATTGCTAAAACAATATAATTCATTCTAAATTTTAAGGTTAAACACTCACTTTTCTCATTTTAACACAAAGTTTCATTTGAAAATGAAACATATGAATTTAAAAAGGTTATTGAACTTACCATCAACTTTGTTCGTTTTATTTGTATAAAAATCCATTTTGAAGACGTCCTTGTTTTTGTTGTTATTTAATACGTTTCGTTTTAGATTAATTAAATTTATAAGATTAAGTTTAAGCTAAATAACATCTAAGCATTTTAATTAAAGAAAGAAGATAAGTTTTACAATTAGCATACACACATACATACATATGTATGTATGTATGTAGATATTTTAATAATAGAACAACGCATTGACAAACATTAGAAAAACACTAAAAAAAATCAATAGTGCATTTATAACAAAAACAATATGAGGGTTGTTGCTAAACAAAGAAAACCAAAAACAACTGCAACAATCTCCAGGGGGTGAGGGTGTTTCCCTAAATTTGATGTTTTCAATTTTCAATTAATTTTTCTTTTTTTTTTTGGATACAAAACGAAATTTGTCAATTGTTCTGTATAACGTTTACGATTTTGAAGAAAAATAATATGTATGTTGAAAGAGGTTTCTGAAAATTGTTAAAAAAATTTTTCTTCTCAATATTCAAAACATGCATACATATGTATATCACTTTTTCTTTCACTTTGACGTAATTTATTTGTTTGGCTTTTATTGAAAGAACATTTTTTGTTACTTTTCAGGTTTTGGTGTTCAAAAACAATTTCCAGCATATGTTTATTTAAAACGTAATATGTATCTATGTATGTATGTATGTATGTTCATATTTAGATTTTCATTCAACCTCTCCACTAGAGAGTAGATAATTTTGTTCAAGGCATTAGTTGTTTAGATGTTATAACTTAATTAACACTTTTTGTATTTATTCATTGTTTTTGTTTTTGTTATTTATTGTGAAAATAAGAAATATTTTGCACAAATTATTTTAAATCATTTAAATTAAAACACTATTTAATTATGGTGACCTACATTTCTTTCTACTACGAAAATAATAAACAAAACGCAAATACAACTAAATAAACATTCATTTGTTTAGTCAATAAATTCTGGAAATTTTTGTATTAAAAAAAAAAGGTTTCTGCAAACACGACTAAAAATGCCAAAAATAAAGTGTTTAAATGCAGATACAGATAAACTGTGTTACTGGGTGTATTCCGTTTTTAGTATGATTTTTTCATCGTCTTTTTTTATGGTTATAATTTGGCAATGTTTCCTTTTCGTTTCACCTAGTAACCGACTTAAGCACAACTCATTATTTTGCAACACTCCTTCCTCGCTTCTCACAAATGGTTAGTTATGTGCGTTTTTGTTATAAGTCAAAGTTGAAAACATTTAGGTTTAATTTTTGTGTTTATTGCTGCTGTGAGTGAACTCTACTATTTGCCGCTTGTTTTTAGTTGAACGTCACGAATTGCACTGATTAGAGGAGATGCATTGATGGCAATGTGGCTTTCGAAAGACCCCGTTGTTTAAGGATTTTCACATTGGGGTAGTTTGTGTGTGTTTCTGGTATAGTTGTGAAATGAGATGAATCGTGAGTTTAATATCGTTTACGATATTTGAATACTGAGAGTATATTATTTATTTAGCGCATGCCCCATGGATGTTGAATATAAAATGAGTTTAATTGACACATTGTTGTGTTGGTAACTTATCTGCGAGGGTAAACTAAAGATGGGCACCGCTTACGTGGTTAGCGTGAATCACGCGTTATACCAGGACAAATTTTAAAAATAACTAAAAGGGAATTCTCAAGTTTTATTTAAAATTTAAAGAAATGATTTTTTTTTACTATTCATTAAAAATTATGTTTTTAATATGTAAATAATTTTTAAAAAATGTTAGAAAAAATATAGTTATGCTAAGTCTTATAAGTATTTTGTAAGCGTGAGTAGTCGTGATTATGAGTAAATTTTATCCACTCACAAGTACGTGCATGATGATATAAAAAGATTTTTAGGTGGTATTCCAAATATAAATCACAAAAAAAATTAATATCATTCAGGAATATTAGAAATATGATGTGGCACAATAAAATTGCTATTTTTGATAAACTTTTTTTTAATAGATATGCAAAAACTTTTATTTCCAATTTATAAATTATTTTAAGTCTGAAACTTTTAACTGATTTTTATATTTTGGTATAACATTGATATAATATCATTTAACAGTTTAAATAATGACAGTTAGCTAAATCGAGCCTCTATTTGTATCGAAAAACGATGACATCTGATAAGGAAAAACACGAGTTTGTTGATGCAACAATCGGTTGTATCCTTAGTCTGCAAATATCTTGGCAATCATGATGGATTGCTATTTAGGGCATTTAAAGAAATAACGATTACATATTTATATCCTTCACCAGAGGTGACAATATTAATTTGCGACCCCATAAAGTGTATATATTCTGAATCCTTATAGATAGCGAAGTCGATTTAGCCATTTCAGTCTGTCCGTCTGTTGAAATCACGTTTTCTTAAGCCCCTTATGTCGTACGAATGCGTTATTAGTATCAAACAATAATATTTATGTGTTTTGAAAAAATGTTCTAGTTGGCCCAGAATCAGCAAAGATATGAGCGAAAAACCTATATGGACTAAAATTAATACATATCTTAAAAAAATCAAGTTTTCTAAGCCTTTAAATACCTTTCGGACATGTAAATACATACATACATAAGTATACATATACACACGTAGATACATACATACATAAACACACGTAGTGAAGGGTATATACAATTACACATAGCCGAATATAGTGCTTTAACTTGATTTAAAAGGAATTTTTTAACGTTAATTAAATGTGTTGCAAAGCAGAGGTTAAAATACTACGACATTTTCTTTAATTTATAATATGTTATTTTGACACATGACAGCAAGCAGTCAGGTTGGCCGAGCGGTCTAAGGCGCCAGATTTAAGCTCTGGTTCCCGAGAGGGAGCGTGGGTTCGAACCCCACACCTGACAGAAATTACTTTTGTTTTGTCTCTCTTTAGCTTATATACATATCGCACACCCAGTTCAAAAGTGACACAACTCAACAATTTCATTTTTCGCTTTTATATGTGTATTAACGTGTGTTAATACAATATGCTTAAACTATGCACAATACACTTGTTTATCTATAAGAAAAATATCAGTGTATTTTTTGTTGTTAACTGTTGCTAAAAAACAGTTATGTCTTTCTTTATGTTTCAATTGGTACAAAGTCGCAATTCATAAAAGTGACTTATTTTTAGTTGTGTCAAAAAATATAATGGTAATATTAAAATTCAATCGTCCAACGTTTTTGTTTTTAATTTTTTTTTTATTTACCTCAATAATTTACAGTTTATTTCAATTTCTGAAAAATTAAAAATTTTGAGTTGTGTCAGTTTTGAACTGGGTGTGCGATATGTATATTAGAAACCCACGTGTACAGATTAGACAGATATATTTATAATTTTTGTTTCATAAGAATTTTTAGTAAAGAAGTTTAACATTTATTTTGCGAGTTAAAATCAGCTCTTATACAAATTTCGTTTATTCTGTTAATTGTATATAACACTTATAACAAGTAAATTAAACCTTATACGTCTGGGCTTAAAAACAAACGTCATAGCTCTTTTTTTAAATTTAATTCTCAAAGTAAGTCGGCGTTTGTATGGCAAACAAGAAGTGTATTTAACGCACTTATCCCTAGTATGTTTTACTCAGTAACAAAGACAATAATTGACGGTGGAATATTACAAAAATTTCTGCTCCAATTCGTAACAAACAAAAGCAGACAAAAAACTCCCCAGTTGCAGTATGAAATAAAAAATGCGCTATTAAAATAGAAAAAAAGGAAATCATTTTTACAAAGTGACTCCTTCTATTTTTTTTTTTTTTTTTTTTTTGTAATTGTGATTCGTATGCTGCTCGTAGTGGTAGAACCTTTTTTATCCCACAAAACTCTTTTCATAAAGTAGAATTAAGGCAAAACAACTTCCGGTATAAAAAAGGCTAAATTTTGCCGCTTTGTAAACACTCTGTGTTAAAAAGCAAAAAAGGTGTAAATTTTAAATTATATTAAACAAATAAATAGGAATAAATACGTATGTAAGTAGGAAGATCAAAAATGCATATTTTGGAAAATATTAAATTAACTCTGACGACAGAATTGACAAAACATCTTAAGAGGGACAAGAACATTTCCAAGTTTCTTAATCATACGCAGGAAATATTAAAGTTTATTACTATTATTATGGATTAGATTCGAAAAAATAGTGTAAGCTTCAGTACTCAATGTTTGTCGTACTTATCAGAAGATGTAAAATTTTTAATTAGATTAGAAAATTAGACCAAAAATAATTTTAAGATGAAGCTTAAAAAAATGATATAAAACAAAATATATATTTAATGGCTTCAATGCCTATCTTCTAGTCACATAATTCTTCTAATGAAGCTGATGATGTTCTGTAGTTTGCACCTTGCTTGGATAATCGTGGAATTTACTATCAAACCATCTTACTGCTAAGCAATTGTATAACAAGCACTTGTGCCAGAGTTAAAAATCTCTTCGACGACGGACGTATTTTGTGAAGAGAGCAAAAAATAATTTTTGTAGTTATCAATTATGAAAAAGAAGGTAATGCAATGTTTAGAGAAACTGGATGTAAAGAACAGTTTACAATTTTACAAACACACGACCCTAGCATACTAATAAAGAGAAAGATTATCAATCTTCCGATTTTAACACAATCGAAAACTTGTGGCATAAGTTAGAGTTAGAAGTCCAAACAAAAAATTGATTTTAAATATAAATGGCAAAAGATATTTCCTTGCCTTAAAAAAAAACGTAAGTGATATAACCTGTTATTATACAAAAAGGAATTTAAAAATAAACTCATCTTTAAAATTTACAATGAGCTAAAATTTGCGACCTAAAACTTCAAACACCGTTTTAATGTTTTTTCGTTTGTAAAACTTTTTGAATAGTTGTTTGTTTATATTTATTAGTAATAAAATTAAATAAAAATCATTTTTTGCATTTGTTCAACACATATCAAAATAATGGTTTCATTATAAACCCGAACCGTTTTGACTGTGAGTTACTATAAGTGTTGTCGCTGTTAGAATAATAAATCCAGTTAAATATTGTTACCACTCAAACAAAATTTTTTTTTCGAGATACATACATATAAGCAAAAAAAAGTTTTTATTTTTTTGTTTGTTTTTTTAACACAAAAATGAAAAAAAAAACACCAAAAATTGAAAAAAAATTATTATATACACACATTGAGAACGTAGTGAAGGGTATATAAGATTCGGTATAGCCGAATATAGCGCTCTTACTTGTTTCATTATCAAACAATTAAAGCAACAATCAATCTATTTTTAGATCGTTTTACTTGTGCAAAAAATACAGATAACAAAAGCTATAAAAAGAGCTTTAGGCATTCAATCTGTACAAGTCAGATTGGCCGAGCGGTCTAAGGCGCCAGATTTAAGCTCTGGTTCCCGAGAGGGAGCGTGGGTTCGAACCCCACATCTGACAAACTGTGACAACTAATGTTTTTGTTATTTAAATAATTTATTTATGGTTTGTTAACTTTTAATAATAAATTTTTTTTTTAAAATACAGTGCAATTATAAAATGAAATGGCTGTTCAACCAATAATTATATACTTCGAAATATGAAAATATATACATATTTTGTTGTTCCTTTGAAAGTTTTTTTAACATTCAACAAAACCGACAAATCAGTTGCACTTTTTCCGGTTATTGTACCGTTCATTGTTGTAATACATATTTGTAAAATATTAAAATTTGTCATGCAACTGTTTTATACGGTGCGGCAGAAGTTGCAGCAATAACTATGTATTTATGTATTACTACTAGTTATTGTAGCTGCTGTTGTTTGTTGCAAGTTGCAAGCTAAATATTGTGGCAAAACTATTGTTTAACAAAACCTCTTTGTATGTGTACTTTTTACCTTTTGTAAGTTGAAGACAAATTAAAAAAAAAAAAAATACAAAATCATGTCTGTTATTGTGTTAGTTGTTCTTCAGGGAAGTCAGTAGTTTTGTTTATTTGTTTTTTTTTTTATTTTTATTATTTTTAATATAGAGAAACATGAAACTAAAGAAAAATATTAATTTCACTCAAATTATGAAAATGGTAAACAAATGATTTTCTAATGACTCTTTTTCGAGAAAGAAAAAACCATTAAAAAGAAATGTGGAAGTCAAATATTGTCTGCTGAAATTTTATCTGTCTTGGCTGGTTTGTCTGTGGTTATATTAAATAAATGTATAAATATATTTTTTTATATTTCTTGCTACTTAATTAGGTTTTGTGTATCTAAAGGTTTGATTGTAATGCAAATTATGTTGATGTCATTAAATTTTTGTGGTAAATAAATTATTCTATAATGGGGTTAAGTGAGAAATTAGTGGTACACTTTTTTTTTAATAAATAATGTCTAAAATGATTTCTTTTTAGTAGAATAATTTGGTAGCAGATAATTTTACATTTTGAACCTAAACAATGGTCGTGTATAGGTCAAGTATACACGAACAGTTTAAAATACGTAATTAAGGCAGCTACAATTGAGCGATTGGAAGCAAACATTGTAAGCGTTATTTAACAAATTATTGAAAATGCTTAAACGGTTTATTGAAAAACTTATCTTTTGAATTAACCTGTTGTCTTTAGCATTTAATGTAAAAATTTGTTAAATTGTAATCTATAAAATGTTGAGAAATAATTATTTAACTCACAAGCCCTTTGTAAAGTCAAATCGGTTGTAATGTTGTACTACTTTATACATACATATTTGTTCAATTTACAACCCCCCTTGTATTTTGTATCGTGTATCGACTTTTGATTTATTTAACTGTGAACGGTCAGTGTTTATTGGTTAAATAGTATCTTTGTGTTGGTAAACGTCAAATGATAACAAACGTTCGTTAATAAAATTTAAAAAAATATTTTATTATATTTAAAGGAAAAAAAATAAATTATAAAAGTGAAAAAAATTAATTACTTGCTGTTATTTGCGAAAATTATAACTATTAAAATAAGTATTTGGGTATTTTTCTTCTCCTTAAATTAATCATTCACATGAAAATGATATTTGAGGTTTCATACAGTGTTACCATTTTAGCACTTTCCGTTCTATATTCAACATTTCGTTTTACCAAAATGCATTAAGCTGTTATTTTTAATAAAGTCTTAGTTTTTTTTAAATAAACATTTTTTACATATTTAAAATAGAGATAATAAAAATTATAATATTTTATTCCTTTTGTAGACTATTTAGTGTATTTTTTTAGAATTTAGCGCAATTTAAAGAAACTTCTGTTAGCACTGACTACATACAACTCTTATTAAACAAATCAAACTGAAATAAAATATTGTATTGTATTTTTAAATGAAAATGACCAACAACGCTTTTACAATTCTGTAAATAAATATGAAAATACAATTAATACGTCAATACGAGTGAGGTTGTGAACTGGACAACTTTTTATTGGTAATTTTCATTGAAAAATGTGGTACTATTTTACAACTTTATTTATTATTATTAATTAGTCATTCAGTCAGTCAGTAACATTACTCTTTTATATATGGGTCATTTCACGTCAAGTGCACCAACTTGAAAAATCGATTCGAATGAAATTTGCACCATAGTTAGTCCTATTGAAAAGTAGCTTAGATACAATTTTTTAACAAGATTGGTCAAGAACTCTCTGAGTTAGAGGGGGTCAAAATTTGACCTTTTGGCTAACCAGGTGTTTTTTCTCATCCATGTAACTTATTACCTATTGCTCTTAGCAAAATTTGTCCAAAGTAGTTTATATAGCTATTTTTTCAATCTTTCCAAAAAAAAATTTGTTTAAAAAATAAAAATTTTTTTATTAAATTTTTTTGCAAAATAAAATTTTGTTTTAAATTTTTTTTCAAAATGGCCCTTTTTTTTTTTGCTCAACAGAAATTTTAGAACATTTCCTTTAAGACATTTGTGGTCGGTTAGTGGGATGCGAGTGGGATATCTATGAAAAACAATATTTTGTACCTCAAGACAAGAATTTTTAAATTTTTACCATATGCACCATTTTAAATTTTTTCCTATTTGTGTACGAGTGTTTCTAAAACCTTAAAAATAAAACTTATACTGAAAAACTAGACAGATTAAGCTTTCCGACGGTATGTAACATGCCTAACTAAAATTTCATTTTAGTTCGATTTTAAAAGTTGGTCCACTTGACGTGAAATGACCCATATATAGATAGATTATTATTATTTTTTAAATGCCGTATTGTATTGGTAATTGTGAATGGATTTTTAAAGTAATTTATCTGTTTATTTGACTTTAAGGGTACATATAAGTATAATTTAACATACGATAATCGATACAACGGGGAGTTGTGAATTAAAGAAATAATTTTTATACGATCAGGGTTGTGTGATCGCATGTCACCAATAACCCATGTTGTCATGTTTAATTATTTCTTTTATTTTTTAAGGATTTCTGGATGCTTAAAAGGTTTCATATAAAATTTAGAAAATATCTAAGACTTGCTAACAATAATGTGTAAAATATTTAGGGCACTAAAAGTAATTGCACTAAGTTTCATTTTTGGATAACAGAGTCGCATTTTAAATAAGAAATAAACAGGTTATACAAATTTAAAAACATACATATTTCTATTTAATTGTTTTAGTTGGGCAATTTCTCACAATAATTTAATTTTAATGGACTTTTTTTTAAAACGCAGTTAAAAACTCCGCATTATTTAAAATTCATATTAGCTGAAACGTAACCGTTAGTTTTGGAAAAGCAAGGTGAAAGAAAAATGTATGTTTAATTTTATAAATTAAAATAAAAAAAAGTAAATCTAATAACATTTTTAACTTTGTGTATTAAGAGTTTATTAATATGGTTTTTGTCGAAATCATTTCAAATTATTTTGATTTGATTAATAATCATCAGTAAAAGAGTAGGTTGCAACAGCATTTATTTATTGTTACAAATTTATACAATTGAAAAACTTCCGTTATTGAAATTTATGGAGTAACAATAATAAACATAAAAATTATTTGATGGCAACAAACTTTATTTGTTGTTTTTTTACAAAAACAAAAAAAAAATAATATCAAAATGATACATATGTACGTAAGTTGTGATTTATATTTTTACGCTTTATTGTTACATTTCCATCAACGAAAAAAACTGCAGTCAGATTTTGTTTTTTTTTTCGTTTTTCGTTTCCAATTTCCACCTGTAAATTCTCATTATTTTTTTTATTTGTTCAAATTGTTTGATTTTAATGGTTGTGCTTAGTAAAGTGGTTGCTTTTTTTTACCTGTAATATACATATGTATATAAATTTCACTTTTTTTTAAATTTTACGGTTCGTTGCACTTCTCCCTCTATGGGTTTTGTTAAATGATGAAAATTTAGTTAAACAAAATTTAAATTTAGGTTAATAAAAATAAAACATTGTTTTTGTATTTGCATTTTTTAATTTTAAATTCAGTCATTTTGTTAATTTTATGTATATTTTAGTGTTTATTGCTTCGTATTTTGAATAAATACTCTATTTTAGAATGTCAGGCCCTACAAATTTAACTGGAAATATTAATAAATTTGTACTAAACACTATTATATTTAAAATATGTTTATAAATCGTTATAACATATTTTTTTGAGCCAAACATACAGATTGCAATATTTATGTAAGATAAACTGAGGCAAAATTATAATTTTGTGTACACAGTGAGATTTGTAAAATTTGTAATAAGGTCCCACAGAGTTACAAAATTAAATTCATGTTTTGAAAATAAATGTAAATGAGTAATTACCAGTGAAGTTTTCCGTTTCTTTAAAATAATGAAAATAAAAAAATTATATAAATATATATGTAATGTTCTTTTAAAAACAAATCGGAGATTTTTGTAAATTTGAGGCTTTTGGTGGAGAAAAACATCGAAAAATTTAGAGGAAAAAAAAATCAGGATTTGGCGGAGCAAAATATTTAATGCACTGTTAAGCACGGTGGCGGCTCCGTTACGATGTGGGGGTGTTTTACGGCATCTGGAGTTGGAGAACTTGACTTTATTAACACGACAATGAATGCTCAAGGCTATATACAGATTTTAGCGAAAAATGTTTCACCAAGCGTCACTAAATTGGATTTGCCTGAACATTAGATCTTTTAACAAGACAATGACCACAAGCATACATCCAGTATAGCAAAAGAATGGCTGGTAAACTGAACTCTAAGCCAACTTTGTCATCCACCACATTTCTCAGATCTCAATTCTATTGGAATATTTGGGATAATTTAGACTGAAAGATCCATAAAAGGAACATAACTAGAGAAGATACTCTAGATGAAGCTTTAAGAGAGGAATGGGCCAAAATTCCAACCGAGAACACCAAAAAGTACATACATATGTATGTTGTATATATTTCACACAGTAATAAAAAATCTTACGAGTTATTTGTAAGCTTTACAAAAAACTGTTATTGTGTAAATTAAAATTGTATTTGTAGTTTTTTGCTTATATCTCAGTTTTCATGGTTTTATGAAACGGTTATGTCTTCAAGCTTTTTAAGGTTTAAGAAAACTTTATTAAAAAACTAAATTTTTCCCTTATCCACCTTTAAAACTACGGATCTTTTATTTTTCAAGTGACAAAATCTAAAATAGATTTTTGTTTAAAAATCTAGGTAAAAAAGAGAAGCAGTTGTCTAATAGTTAAAAACTTTATTTATTTTTAAAAACTATTATAAACATAAATGTAATGTCCACAGGTTAACCGAGAGTTGAAAGTGTTTTAAAATTTTAACTTATATCTAAAAGACCAATCTCAATAAAAGCGCTGACCAGCGCCTATTGCTGACGCTGTAGTGACCAACCTAAATAAGAGTGTTAAAGTTGTGTCATCAACAGTAATGTTAATGACACAAAGTATTAATAAAAAATATAATTTAATTTTTTTGACAATATCAAGTTTATATTTGGTTCTATATAAATCAAAGGTTTAAAAAATAATCATGACTATTCTGAAAGTCAAGCATATTTCAAAGATCCAACCGTAGCATTCAATAAAGTTTAAAAACTGCTACATATTATTAACAGTATATGAACTAAAATAACAGGTAACAATGAAAATTAAAAGTGATGATAAACAAAACAGTTTGTGAAAAAAATTGTATTTTTTAACTAAACTGATAAATGTAGAATGTGTAAAGTAAATTTTTAAAATATGTACATAAATTTATAACAATTTATTGATTTCAGTTTCTGTCTCCATATTAATGGGTAAATATATGTTTTTTGTTAAAGAAATTATATTTTATTTTTCTTATGGGTAGTTTTTTTTGTTACGTATACAAAGTAGCAAGACATTTTTTTTACCAAGTTTAACCTTCTCTTAGTATCTATTTTAATGCAAGTGTGTGTAAATATGAGTTAACATAACACTCACACGTGTATTTTGGCTAATAACTCGTGGCCATACAAATATTAATACTTATAGTTGTCGTTATACTTTGCTCTTAATTTGCAATGTCAAAGTCAAAGCCGATATTCGATATTTGATTTGTACTTTTTTGTTTGTTTTAAATATAAGGGTTAACAATTGGCTTGCACGCTTTTGAGGTATTTGCCACAGAAAAATCAAATGAAAAACTTTTGCAATTATTACGGCAAAGACGCATGACCCCTTTTGTCTGGGAGCGACTGGGAAGTACAAAATGGATCAGGAGGGCCTAGTTTCTAACGAAAATCTACTGGGGTCACTGCCTAAATACAACGGAAAATGTTATTTGAATATGATAATTATCGGCTGTAAATATTCTCCTAATAAATAATTTATTAATAAAAACAAGTTTATTTAATTGGTGCACCTCTCTTAATTTTGGCGGTAGGTAAAAATTAAAAAAAAATTCGACATGGTAATGCTAAAAATGTAAATTATTGAAAGTCAAAATTAAAAGTTACAAAAAAAATTTTTTTTTCTAAAATCCTGAGCAGTTATTTAAAGACTTTAATTTTTCAAACTTTAAGCCGTGTATGTAAACTGTTTAGGTCCATTTAAGTGTAGATCTATATATTACACAGAAAAAATAGCTTCTTTTTGGTTAAAAAATTGTTCGCCAGTTAAATAATTTAGTTTTCACTACAAAGTGTTTAGCCGATTTTAGAATGCCTATTGTAGAAATAAAACTCATCAATACTGACCATATTCAGAGCTTCTCTAGATAATAAAGTTATTTTATATTGAACAAATTATGCAATACAAAACATGTTGGTTTAGTGCGTTTATTTATACCAAAAAAAAAAAAAAAAAATTAAAAAAATTTGGCATTATTATTTTGCCCATGCGTTTGTAACATCGAATTATGTTTTTAGAATCCACAAAGAATATATTTTCTAAATTCTTAATGAATGATTCACAGACGATTTAGCTATCTATATCCCTTAAAAGATTTCGAACGGAAAGACTTAGGAGAGTAATCTATAGCTAAAACGTACAATACATTTCGAATTCGAAAATTATGTATGTACGTACATAAAAGTAAAATTTTAAAAAATAGTTTGAGCCCGTTTGGCATAAAAAAATGCGGTACCGTCTTAACGGCAGGACGTAGGATTATAAAATTTTATAAACATATTTTTTAGTTACAAAAAATATATTTTTCTATAAATTTATATAACCTGTCGATAATGAAAAAAATGTGAGTATATAAAATTTAACACTAATATAGAGTTACTACTTGTTGAGTTCTTTAACTTTTTTAGTTTTATAGCTGGCAATTTAAAGCGTCTGTTTTTTTCTTCTGTACAATGTGAGTTATATTTGTGTTCCTCGATTACAAATTTAACACACACACACACAAAACAAGTTTTGCTCTTTCTTACCTCCCCTTAAGCCAAGTTTTAATTAGGAAAAAGTTGAATTGACCATTTTCATCTGGTTTTAACTATTTTACTCTTTTCTTTAATAACAACTTATGTCCACTGTTGTACATAGTTGTAGTTGCTTTTAATAGAAATATATATATATATATATATATATATATATATATATATATATATATATATATATTGTTGCTTTATTTGTACATTTTTTTTGTTGTAGTTCAATATCAAGTTCAACTAGTTTTTTTTTCCTACTGCTCTTGCTTCTTAAGCATGCAAAAAAAAATCAGTTCATTCGCTTGTTTTCTTATTTTTATTTTTTGTGTATTTTATTGCTGTGGATTCACATTTTAACGGTGCATTTTATTTTAAACCAAAAATTATGTACTTAAACAACAACAACTTGTATAATATGATTGCGTATATGTATACGTTGATGTGTAACCATCATTTAAACTTATTCTGGCCTCTTGTTCTTTTGGCTTAAAAGACCATTACTGTTGGTTGAAAGATGGCAAAAAGTTAACAATACAACCAGTTTAATGACTTTTTTCTGGATATAATTACAGGTTTCCACTGCAAGGACTTTTGAGTTTATGAGCGTGATTTTTTTTCTACGTTTTATTTTCCTCTATATACTACAACTGATTTCAACTGAAAATTTTTAACGGCTATATATGTATCAAGGATTAAACGTATGTCGATGTTTTCCTTTTTCATTTATATTATCTAATGACAAAAATCAAAAAGTCAAATCATGCATATAGCAGTGCAAGTTAAATGGAAATATATGTATATAAAAATTGTTTAATATATCCAAAAAAAAAAAAAAACAGTAATTAATTAAACTTACTCTTTTGCCTAAATAAACTATGTGAAATCGTTTTAACAAAATTGTATTTTATTAAAAAATATCTAAAAGAAGTTTTTTAAAACCAATATTTTGTATTAAAAAAATAGAAAATAATTAATTAGATTAACTTCGTCCCACATTAAGAAATTGTTTGTTTCTCATGCTAAGAAAACATCTATAAAGTTTTTATACCCTTCACACACACACATGTGTTAAGG
>NDXZ01018880.1:3801-14755 GCA_003055125.1 Paykullia maculata
TTTTTTTTTTTTTTTTTTTAAATAAAGCATTAAATTATTAATATTTTATGACATATATATCAGTTCTCAAACTTACGGAAGTTAAGCAGACTTAAAAAAAAGATTTTTAGTGTAAAAAAAGTATTGCTAGTATGAAAGTGCAAAGCCATATTCTTAAGAAATTGTCAGCGGAGCCTTTATATTATTTTTTGAGTTGAATTTTTATTAAATTTTTATAAAACTAAAAAATTACAGATTTACCTTCTTCGGCATTAAATTTATTGCAAGAAAAGATGTCTTTTATTTTTTAATTTCTTAACAAAAATAAATTCTATATTTTCACCTTCCAGCCCGAATAGTTACAAATATTTGTATGTCTTCCTTTATCACTTGTTTTTTTCGCGTTAAATGCCCTGCTTGATATAATGGAAAAAAAACAAAAAACTACATCAACAAAAATGTTAAGACTACATCAGTTTGCAGGCAAAAGAATCACAAAATGTTATTTGGTTGAATAGTTTTTCTAATGAAAAATAAAAATAATTTGCATAAAAACAATTGATCCAACTACCGTACAAACCTATATACATAGTACTACCAGCCACTAACAGCAGCTACACTATATTACGCAGAACAAATACCCCAACACTGCGGATGTCTTGTTCTAGAATGCAAAAAATTAATATGAGGAGTATGAAGAGAACATTGTTCATTTGCCGGTTGTGTAAGAGAAAAAATAACAGTACTTAATAGCTATTGTTATAAACGCCAACCACATAATGAACATAGTTGTCGCTGGTTATCTGTTTATCTCTTTCGCTAATTCTAAAAATACTGAGAAAAAACTTTTGTTTTAAAATAATAACATATTGTTTTTTTTTTAACAAAAGCAAAACTCTACTATGTTGCCCAAATTAAAGATTTTGCAAGTTAAGTTATAGTTTTAAAACATGACTGACATGGAATTTAAATCGAAAGTACAGTAGTGGGTGTAAATACATAATGAACATACATATAAACAGATATCTTTGGATTCTAAGCTATTATAAGACTAAGTTATTAAAAGTTTAAAGTCCATAGAGATTGTTGTACCCTTAATATGTTCCACTCTATTTTTTACCCCTATAAGAAAATTTTATTTAAGTAATTTGTGATTAAAAATGTATAGCCGTTACAGTTTCAGAAATATTGACAAAGGATCTTATGAAATTTCTCTGTAAGCAATATTTTGTGGAAACATTTTTTTAATACATATATATTTAGAGGCCATCCAAGATTCAACACAAACGAAAAATTTGTTAAAAAATATTCAATTTAAAAACAATTTATTGAAAATTGTGTCTTAACTATGTTATGTTTTTTAAACTTATTTTTTTTTTAATAACCCCAACTTGGCCATTAACAAATTAAATTACAATATATTTATTTATAATTCTTTATCACTTTTATTTAATTAAATAAATTTATTTTGTATTTTATGAGGCTTTTTCACATTAATTTTCGCTGATTATCGTCTCTGTCTTACAGATAATATCAATGAGAAACGCTTGCAACGCATTACTGAACGACAAAATGCATTCAATGCAAAATACAAAAAGACCATGGAACAACAGCAAGAGAAACAACAGCAACAGTATAAGGAGAACAGCAACAACAACATCATTAGCAGCAGCAACAATAATGAATTTAACACAATAATGGATGTAAGTTAAAAAAAAAATAATTCAAACAATAAATTAAATTAAAATATGTACGAAAATTTAAACGGAATGATTAAAAAAATGAACCACGAAACGGAGGACAATAATGAAAGAGCATTAAAATACAGCCACAAACAAAAAGTACATGTTTAAATAATAAATGAACAGATAAACAAATGCAGACATGACTGCATGAGTGCAAGTGAACATGCGAATAAGTGAAAGAATGTTATGTTTTTTGTTGTTGATATTTTGCTTAAATAGATTAAGTCTGAAAACAAGAAGAACAATCACATGTGAGAGACATTTTGTTAAAGTCCAATACATACATACATACATAAGCACACACATACATATAAGCAAATGGGTAAAAATATACGTTAGAAAAGCCCCCAATGGCCGCGTACAATTTTTTTTTAATGAATTTAACGCTTTTTTTATAAATTGAAAATTTATGAAAAATGTTTAATGAACGTAAAATTTTACAATTTATTTTTTAAATCAAATAAAAGTTTTGGAATTTTTTCCATAAATTTTATATACATAATTACGTAGTTGCCTTTTTATAAATACTCTTAGGAAATGTTAAACATATTTTCTTAAAAAATAAGAACTATAATAACTTTTATTTAAATAGAGAATTAAATAACATTTTTCTGTTAAATAAGAATTCACCAATAATGTGAAAAAAATTCATAAAAAATTTTAGAAATTAAGACTTCATCAAGAATGCATAGAACTTTTTTTTAAGCACAGAATTTTTTTAAAATATATCCGAAAAACGATTGTAAATATGAAGATAGATTTACAATCGTTTTCCGGCGTAAACTTAAAGCACATAAAATGACACCAGCATCTACAACAACTGTATGATTAACAATGACAACAATAATAACACCAAACAGTAAATGACACTGACACTTAACTTTATGTATAACAACAAATATGTTGTGTATATGTATTTGCATTCCTTTAAAAAAACAACAACGATAAAAAACGACTTGTGAAGATTGTGTAATTTAAAGTAATTTATTTACCCAAATATATATATTTATATATGATGCCTGTTTCGCAATCGATAAAAGCTAATGTCAGCACTTTCTTCAATATGCAAACAAATTTGTGGTGGCTATGATTATAAAGTTTGCAAGGATCAATAGTGACATTCTAATATTTCGATTGTAGAAACTTAAATTCGTTGCGTTCACTTACAGCAGACGCGGTAGCCCTTCACAATCGATTCTCCAACGTGTGATGGCGAATCTCGAGATGGCCGTTTTTTCAGTTTTTCAGAGTTTATCACAATAAGGATGAGGTTAGTTCGGTACAACATGTCGCTCACGAGCAACAGTTGTCATTGCCTGAACTTTAAATGAGACTGTCATATATGTATATTTTGTCTGTCTAGAGATATAAAAAACAAAATTTGTAGACAGTAATTATATAGCAGCAGAATGTAACGTCTTGCATTTTCGTTTCCTTAAAAACTAAACATGATAACCGCTTTGCACTGGTGCACTTTTCGGGGGCTTATTGCACAGCACAGTATTTGCAATATCGTCAGATCTATACGCAAAGTCATCAACTCCGACAGCGAAAGTCGGCTCAACTGAAAAAGTCTCAATTCGTTTAAAAATTTAAATTTCACTTTATTTGTACATCGGTAACATGATAAAAGAGAATTAAAAAGGATCTAAATTTGATACCAATGTTCTTATATTGAGTGATTATTTTAGATATATTGGAACAATTTCTATTTTAAATCCTAAAAAGTAATTTTTAAAAAAATAAAAATTAATATTTTCCCCCTATTACGTTTTACAACTCGACTTAGTTGAATTAAAATTAAAACTTACAGCTTAATTTAGGTAAAATTGTATGATATTGCACCTCTAAATAGTATCGTTTTATCGACTTAACAGCTATTGTGACGAAAAAAAAACATTAATCTTAGTTAACCGCCAAATTGCAAAAATGCAACTAAAATAGAATTGAATGAAACCGTAATTTATTTAGAAATAGTTATTTGTAACAACCTAAATATAAATATTTTTTCCACATCTTTAAAAAAATATCCTCTGAACGTCCCTCTCCTTATTTTAGGTTTTCTTTTTACTCACTAATACTAATGTGCTTGCATAAGTGTGTGTACAATTAATATTAAAAATGGTCGCTTTAAAAGTAAGAAACACTTATACATGGAATAATAATAATAATAAACAATGACAAATGAACAAACACTTCAATGCCGCACTTACCAACAAAAACAATAATACAAATATAAAAGACACATTTACCCGTATACATTAACTAAAATCATACACATACATACATATATACATATGCAGTACTAAATACTTTGGATAACAATGGTGTAAAATTTTATAGCATTTTATGCTGGCAGTCTGACATAAGGACATCTACTTTATCTGACTGTCATATACAAACCAATTAGATTTATTTAATAAGTTAAAAGAGTTTTCATCAATAATGAAAATTCAGCCGTAATCCATTAAACGAAAAACTTGAATTATGCATAATTTTCGAGTTCTTGCTGTTTTAAGTTTTCTAACCGCCTAAATTACCTTACGGTCATAGTTTGGTAAATCTTGGCATTGAAAATACCAGTCTATTGTTGTCACACAAATAGCAATTTTTATTACTGGTTGTCGTTATGTATGTACTTCAATAATTTTAATGGTTGTCATGTGTGCACGGTTACTGGAGATGGTATATGGGATTTGTCAAAACCTAGCCATTTAATATTAACATTTAAAAAAAATTTTTTTGGAAATAAAGAATTTAAAAAATTGTTTTGGAAAAAATGTTTGTGAAGTGTGAAACTCTTCTACCCACATACATACAAATGTGCATATCTATCCTTGCACCTTTAGAAACAAAACTTTCAATAAGAATTCCATTTAACTCATATTGTTGTCTTTATGGAAAAATATCTATTAATCTTTAAGCGAAAAGAACTACACAATGACAAAAAAACTAAACACAAAAGTTTTGTTTTTCCTTCCAATATTCCTCTTTATGTCTGTTTAACGACAATTCATGTGTACATTTTTATGTGTGTCAATATCATTTTTAGTTTTTTTTCATGTTAATATCTGTCAGTGTATTTACACCATCATGTGTTATGTATTGTTATGGATTTGTATTATTTGGTTTGTTTTTATCTCTTATCCTAAATACTTGAGACACAGACACAAGCACACAAGTGCTCATGTACATTTACAAAATGCTCTCTCTTATATTTTTACACTAACATAAAGGTACAATTTCGTTAGTTTGCTTATTTTTTCTTATTTTTTATTTGTTTGAATTTGCCAATATTTTTTGTTAGTTGTTGTTGGTTTTATTGTCTATTTATTCACGTATCTTTACAGGATAAGGATGATAACAATCGTCATTACAATCACATCAATTCACAATTTACTTTTACGCCAGAGGAGATCAAATATGACAACAAACATTATAAATATCTCAAGTACACTGCTTATAAGAAGGTAAGTGTTACTTACTATTATTTACTAACACTATTACAGTTATATGTACCTACATATATAAAAACACGTTTAGAAATTTACAGTGATATTTAATATGACATATAAGGGTTGTCAATTGTTCGAGTTTAATTTTAATAGAGTAACATTTTAAAATTTTTAATAATTCGTATAATGAAATAGTTTTACGATTCTGTGTAAATTTTTTAATTAATAATTGACGAATTCTTTAAATTTTTCTAAAATTTATAAAAAAAATTGACATATTAGAAATTAAAGTCGTACTATTTAGAAAAAGTTTTCCAATCCATAAAAAAATTTTTTATATTACATTTTAAAATTGTTAAAATTATTAAAACCGTCTGACGGTAAGATTTTATTTTATTTAATATACTTTTTAAAGCATTTAACCTTGAACAAAAATATTTTTTCTTCGATTAATTTGTGTTCTATATCAAAACTTTGAATGCATTTAAAATATACAATTTTCTTCAACTAATCGAATAATTTTTATTCGACTAATAACCCTTAAAATTACACCTGAATTGTAAATACTAAAACAAACATGTGAATATGTTTGTTCTTAAAAAAACGGAATTCTTATATGTTATAAATTTCGATAAATTCCCTTTTTACAAAAAGTATTTTCTTTATTGGAAATTTTTAATATTTTAAAAAATTCTATAAAAAAAATTCAATTAATTATTGCCTTAATATTTAAAAAAAAATAATTATTTACAGGAAACTTTTGGCATATTTTCCCTTTGTTAGCAATTAGTAATATTTTTTTTTTCTTTATAGAAAATGTTTAAAATATTTCTTTTATAAATTTTAGTTAGAGAAAAAATCATCAAAACTTGTTACAAGATTGAATTTATCAAGAAAGTTTTTTATTTTAATAAGCTTTTCCAAACATTTATTAAAGAAAAAAAATTAATCAAATTGTGATTTTATGAAACAGTTTAACAAATTTCTCTTTATGAAATATTTTTCAATAACTTTCTGTTTATAAGAACTTTTTGTTTGTTTTAAACTTCCAAATAATTTTGATAAACCATTTCTTAAAAAATCTTTAATTTTTTTTAATTTAAAAATTTACATTTTATAAACAATTTTTGATGCAATTCTTTTGCAAAAAAATTTTTGACAATAATTTTTACGATAAGTTTAACAGATATATTTCTTGTAATTTTTTTTATTTAAAATAATTTATTTGTTAATATTTTCTATCCAATTTTTTTTAATTTTTTATTCCAAGATTTTTTTTCAATTTGTACATACTATATAACAAATATCACTTTTCTTAAATTTGGTTGAAAAAACTTTTATTACCCACTGTTTACCAGCTTAATCTTCCCACATCTTTGCTTACAAACACATAAAAATCTATTTTTTTTTTATATTTATTTCATACACATTTTTGGTTGTTGCTTATTGTATTGTAAATAATGAAACTAATGGGCATTTAGTGTATAAAACATTAAAAATATCAGGATTAAATATTTAACAAAAAATAAAACGAAAATTAAGAATTTAAAAGATACTAAAGGAAAACTTATGCAATGAATATAAAAATGCGTTGAAATTCCAAAGCAATTAAATGGAAATGTGTTTTGTTAGAGTAAATAAGAGCAAACATATTTAAATGTTGTTAATGTAAAAGTAAAATATATATAAATTTTCACAAAAAAAATTAATATTAATACAGTTTAAAGAACCGTATAAAACGTGTTTTAAGTTTTCTGTTTAACCTTTGGAAAATAGTTGAAAACTTTTTGTGGGAATCAAAGAAAAAGGAAAAACAAGTTTAATATTAAATAGTTTTTATGGGAAAAGCATAAGTACCAACCTTAGAAAAAAAATGTAAAGGAAAATGCTAGTTCTTTAACAATTTTTAAATATTCTAAATATAATCTTCGTGGCCCGAGCACGAACCGATCTTAACGTAAACAAGCCTCATGGGAAGGATTAAAAACAAGCACTTGGCCTAAAACAGTGCTTTCCGATGTTGTTACATCAACACATTTCAATTAAATGTTCCTGAAATTTACTCTGAAGATGACTTTACATCAAATTCTCTTCACATAGAGGACGTTTAAAAAACTTTCCATTTAAGGAAATTTTTGATAATCTCTCTATTAACAAAAAATTTTTAATAGATTTTATATTTAAAAACATTTTTTGATAAAAAAATTTCAATTACTTTTTCTTTAAAAGTATTTTTTTTTTTTTAACTTTTTAATTGTAGAAAACATTTTTATATTATTTTCTTTTTTTTATTTCCATATTTTAGGACAATCAACAGTACCAGGAAGACAAACATAAAATTCGTGGATACAACGAAGTCATTGAGAAACCACAGAAATATATAAAGAACAACAATATTAATAATGGTAAGAAAAAGACGTATTAACAAATCTACCAATAATTTTTATATAAAACAAATTGCGCAACAATTAGGCCCTCAAATAACTGAATAAATAAAAAAAAAAGGTTTGCAGTTTGCAAAGACAGTCTCGCGGGCAGATCCAACATAATAATATAAAATGTTTTCAGGTTTTTCGGTATTTTATAATTTTAATAATATTAAATAATAATCCAGTTAATATAATCAATTAAAACATGAAGAACTAGTGACCCGTAATGGCACATCTAATTTAACATTTAAGGATTAAAGAGTTCACAAAATATGTTAATCAAATTTTTTAATCAGAATCCTTAATAAAGAGAATCGTCCATTAAAAAAATCTAATAAAAGTTTAATGGCTGCAAGAAATAGTTTACGTTTCTGCAAAAAAAAAACTTTTATTTTTACCCCAATATCTTTTTACCCACCCACCAGGTTATCCTTCAAAATCTCCCGAATGTAAGCCTCAACAGCTAACAGCCATTGGCAATCGTTTGTTAGACTGGTTCTCCGTGATCATGGCAGATAGCAAGAAACGGCGTCAGCATAGTCAAAAATCAAAGGCCCACTTCCCACCCGCTTGTAAAACCGAAGCCAAATGGATGTTTGGTCATTTGGATTTGAACAACGATGGTTTTCTCTCGCTGCAAGAAATGTATGATTTGGAACATGATCAAAATGAACGCTGCATTAAGCCCTTCATTGATACGTGCGATTTGGATCAGGATAACTCGATAAATACCCGGGAATGGTGTCGTTGTTTCGAGAAAACAGATCGTCCCTGTGCCGCAGTAAGACGAAGAATTGCTGGCGATTTTGCAGGTGAGATAGGTACAGGTGGACATTTTAATTTATCATACAAATTGTGTTATTTTTTCACTACAGATACTCTTTGTTTTTTGTTTTTTATTTCATTACATATACTCTTTCCCCTCAAGAGAAGAGATAAGAAATACACAGTTTTTTAAGAGAAATATGCTTTAGGTTGAATTAAAAAAATATAAATAAAAAATGGAGTTTTTAATAATTATAATTCTTCTTTTCTTAATTATACATAATGTTTTATGTTACACATATTTAAAATATTATAAATATTTGTTATTAAATAAGAGAATAGCTAAATTAAGAAGCTTTATTTAAATTATTCGGTTAGCTTTAGCATTGCTTCTTTGTTTTATTATGAAAAAATATTTTTTTTTATTTAAAACAAATATTTTGCAATATTTAACAAAGCTTAGCCAAAAATATAAAAACTACAGAAAAATAGAAAAAGTAGTTTTTAAACCATAAAATAGCTTGTAAAGCTTTCAAGTTATTTTTAAGTAACCAGACTAATATTTTAATTATTCTCTGCAAAAAAAAATGTATTCGAAATTCTCTATTTTATAAAAGCTGTGCAGATTTAGTCAATATTTTTTATGAAAATAATTAAATGATTTAAAGCTGTGACACCAAAGTCAAATCTTTGAAATCCAATATAAAAAAATACATCTTTAAATTGAATTGAATTTATTTAGCAATTGATTTTTAAAATAAATCCATTTTTAATTAAATTTCTTTAATAAATTCATAGAGGAAAAAGGATTTCAAAAAAAATTTTTGGCTGAAAAAAACGAAAAAAAAATAACTTGAAAGTTTTCCAAAAGAAATAGAAAAGTAGTCTACGTTTTGTTGAACAAGAAAACAACAATATTAAATAGAAAAATTTAGAAATAAAGTTTTAATAAACAACACACAGTGGGATCGATATTAAAAATATGATAATAAATATGTACAATTTTTTGTTAATTACTGAACAGATTGTGTAACATTGTATGGAATAATAATAGAGGAGTACCTAAACTTTAAAAAAATATTAGTTGTTTTCAAGGCTATTAATCCTATTACTTAGTTCCTTCCTTATTACCATTTTCCCAAATTAAACAAATATTGATGCTTATTTTAATTATTTTAAACATACATTAAAGCAAGCAAAAGATATAATTCCTCTTTTTGTCTACAATTTTTTACACAAAAATCAAGCATTAACAAATCGAATTGTTGTCGTTATGTGTGTACAAACTTAAAGCATCGTTACAACAACATACAAAATTGTGTTTGTTAGATACAAAACAAAATTTTTCTGGTTTTAAAAGTACTTTGTAGTAGGTGTAGTTGTTCAATGTTTAAACCCTATACTTATTTAGCAAATGAAAGAATGAAAAGCCAACAGAAAAGCAACACTAATGTTAATGTATAAGCCCTATACGGGAAATTAGCGTACATATTTTCCAACTATTATTTCAAAATAAAAATTGGACCATTGTCTGTTTTTCTATTTGAAAACCTTCAACAGTAGTAATTCTTTTTTACGTCAGTACCTTCTATGATGGTGTAACCTGACAGGGTTCTTAACAGTTATTGAAGACTATGTGTCCAATCATCTTGTAATAATTGTATTGGTCACAATGTTTGTTCATTATTGCACAGATAAAAGGACAGACCCATTGCCCAAAAACTAGAGCTATATTATCCCTGCTGCCAAGACTGCTGACTTGACAAAAGACACTTAGGGAATTTTAATGGCGCCAATGCCAATACTTAATTACAGCAGCCCTATTGCAGGACGAAGAGAAAGATTAGTCATTATTTAGTAATATTAGTCAACATTCTCTTTTTTGGTACCAAAGCTGCGAGATGTACCCCGAAGGAATCTTGCCAACAACCTGTCTAGAATAAGACCTCGGGGCAACTGGTTGGTGTGGCACCAGATAGATTCTGGAAAATTACCAATTTAGGTTCTGTATACTTTTTCTGCATTCTAACATCCAACAGAATGAACTTCCTTTAGTACTCTAAAAGCTTAGATCCTTCTTTATCATTGTTCCTGTTATTGTTGTGCAACCGAATCGGTAACTTTAAAATACATATATCTTATAACTATTTTTCAATTCAACCCCAGTGTGCAACAAAACTTTAATAGAAACTTTTAGAAGAAATTTTAATAAACAGCATAGCATTGCAAAATATATATTTTATTAGAACTTTAACGTTACACAAACTTTTAAAGTTCAAAAGAAATTTAAAATATTTTGGCAAGCAAAATCACTTGCACAGCCAACAACTTAAAGCATACAACCCAGCAAACATATTAGCTACGTATTTTATCTATATCCACCTACTCGAATGTATAAAGAAAATACAAATTATAAGGGCAGACACAACTGGTAACTTTATATCTTCTAAGTTAATGTAGAGAGTAAATGAATTTTTAATACATCAGCCGCTATTCAAAAACTTTTTCGAAAACTTGCACTAAGGTATATGTGACATTTTGGTAATTTTTGTTGCCATTTGTTTATTTTTTTTTTTTTTTT
>NDXZ01018883.1:0-17073 GCA_003055125.1 Paykullia maculata
ATCATTTTCAATAGTGATTAAAAGCAGAAAATCCAACTAATTTTATAAAAAAAAAAAACAAATAAAAGTAAAAAAATTTGCAATTTTAAAGCGTTTCCACCTAAATAGATGCTTGTGTCAAACTCTGCTTTTCTGTATACTGTACCCACACATACATACATACTTATATGATACAATGAATATTCTTTTTGGTGTTAAGCAATTAATTTGGAATTAAGCAAATTACAAGGAACGCAAGATATTAAATTAAATAAAGTGTTATTGAAAACCTTTTTTTTATATAAAAAACAATCCACAACAACTATTTAAGCAAATTAAAAAAAAAAAACTATTTTAGCGCAAACTTATTTTAAAACAATCAATACTTTTCTACCCAAAATCCTTAAACTATAAGAGATTAATAATAATAATATAAACTTTATTGTGGCTTATAAAAAAAAAACATGGAAATATAATAAAAACACAATTTTGTTAAGTTTCTAACCCAACTTTTCAAGGTAAAACATTTTTATGAATGAATGAATTTGCATTGAATTGCTTTCATTTTTCACCTCTTTTTCTTGTATGTATATTTAAGTAGTTTTATATTTTTTTTTTTTATAAATAAAAATGAGTTTAATCAAAATTTATCGTCTTTTATAGTATTTTTTATTAAAAGGTTCTGTATGTAAATTTTAACCCAACAAAAGTTGCATTTAATTGTTTTTTTTTAATAACAAGAAAAATAAATGTTTATTTTTTGTTTTTTTGCTATAAATAAAACCAAATTAGTGAAAACAAGAACATGTAGTATTTGTATTTTATATTTTTTTTCTCGTTTTATTTGTATTAAACTTAATTTAATTATAATATTAATACTTAATATAAAAAATATTGTTTGTACCAAAAATTAAAAAAACAAGAAAAATACTAAAATTAATTACAAATAAATAAATTATGTATTTATATAAGAAAAGAGAAAAATTAATAAAAAAAATAAAATTTATTAGTAAAAATATAAATTTTAAGTCTTGAAACATTTAATTTATATTTTTTGCAATTTTAAAAGTACGTAAAAAAGTTTCAATTATTTTTAAGGTAAGTGTAATACAAAGAGGTTCGAGATTGCTTTGTTTAAGTTCTTTTGAAGATAAAGTGTAGGAAGATAACATTTGAGGTATATTCTTTAATCCTTTAAAAATGTGTTGAAAATCATTTGATAAATAAAGATTTCTCAAAAAAATTAGATTTTTTTATATGGCTAAATTATGAATAACTTTAATTAGGAAAAGTTTTATTTGTCCAACAAATTTTCCTTTAATAACAAATGCGAACGATATTTTCTTTCAAATAAATATATTTCAAACAATTTGAGTAAATTTTTTAGTCAAGCGAAATAATTTTAAAGAATAAAAAAAGAGATTTTACTAATATTAATATACATACTACATAATATATTTTTTTTTACTCATTGCTGTTTCGTTTTTTTTTCTTTAACATTAACTTGTTCATGTCTCATTATGTTTTTATTTTATTAATTATGTATTTATTTTTACAACGATTCTAGCGACAGTTACAGTTACTTAACGATTAATTCTAACATAAAGTATTTTAAGTCATTCAATTTGTTCATGTTTTGAAGTAAATGTGTGAATATTAAACACAAACTAAACTAAACTATTTGCTAAAAGCTCTATTTGATTAATTCGAAAATCAAAAAAGGATAGGATAGAACTTAAAAAACAATATTTGTTTCTATTTTATATTTATTTTGATTTTGTGCATTTTAGTGATATATTTACTAAGCCAATTTTAGTACTTTTTCGATTTGTATAAATTTGTTGTATTTTATATTTTAATTTTGTATATCAAAGATTTTGTGTAATTGTGATTTTTTTTATAATTTGCAAAATACAATGGCTTTTCGCAGCGTCCCCTAATAATAATAAAAAATAAGGTTAAACGGTAATGCTTCTCCTTCAAATAGTTTATTAGACATAAGCGTCCCAACCTGGTAAAAGAACTACTAAAATTGTGACCAGGCATGCAGATATTTAATCCTTGCAAAAAGATAGGGTTATTCCGCCCACAGTCGATCGTCAAGGCCTTGTTTGCGTGGCAGGAGATACCAATCCCGGGTGAACAAAGGGTGAAGTCTGCAATTAGAAAGAATTGGCTTTGTTCGCTTTACTTTGCTATTAGTACCATATGGTGTTACATTTGGAAAGCCAGCGATACTACACAAATATTTGACATACATACACATATTACTACTCATAACTGTCGCTTAAAAATGCATATACTTTATATGTACATATTTAAGAAAAAAAAAAACTACTGTAACGAAATTATCTGGCATGAATATAACTTTTTTATTTATTTTCTCTATTACTTACAATAATAAGGTTTTATGTAATTGGTTTGTAGTGCTGTGTTCAAAACAATATTGTGCTGTCTTAATACATAAATTGTAAAATATAAAAATATTGTAAATGACAACAAAGGATATACATAACTAAAGCAATAAAGGGGAGATCCGGCTAGTAAAGTCACTGTGTCCTCCAACATATAAACACAACTAAATAATAAAGAAACGAGCATTTAGAAGGTCAATATTTAAAAAAAGACTAATTGTTATTAGGACGAGGTTTTAATATTAGTTTCCCCGTATCATCACAGCTCATATTGAAATCACTTAATACAGTACGCATACGGGACGTTATAATCTGGGGAGCAATCACGAGCTTGTGAATACCAAAAACAAAGAGTATGACTAAAACAAAAGTTAAAAACATTAAAATTTCTAAAATTTATAATCTGCACACTTTGTATTTAACTTACCTAAAATAAGGGTGGCAAATGTAAAGACGGGATGTATAAGCAGGGATTCTGTCAGGGGCACGACCGATGTGCGTGGATCTCTTAACCAATACCAAGCGCTAATGGCGGTGCACAGGGATATTACAGCAAGTACAACTTTAAATATAAAACAAAAACAACATACAAAGGCAATAGTTACGTCTTTTTTTAACGACATCTTATTACACTTACTTCTCCAACGAACAGTTGATGGTTTATAGGAAGACACTACCTCTGTGAGTCGCCTTTCGAAAGCTTTTAAATCTAAAATAAAAAAAAGAATTATCCTTAAATATTTTCTAATTTCAATTAGATATGATGTACCTTCGCAGGCTGATGGCTCCATGTTTTGGTTTTAATTGCTGTGAATTTTTTGTTGTATTTGCTTTGGAATTGAAAACTGTATTTTTTTAAGTAACTTTAGTAACTGTTTGTATTAAATAATTACTATTTACAGGTTTTAACAATTATACAAATATTTTAGAAGACAAATTTACATGTTTCTGGATTTTTATACTTTTTTTACTTTTTTAGCTGTTTTTTTATTTTTTTTTTCTAAGTTGACATTTCGAAGAAGCGGCCTCCACGCGCAATAGTTTGGACATTTTTTGTTGCTAATCTCAAAATATTTAGCTGTCTGTAAAATGTTACGTGTGGACTATTTATTTGAAAACTCAATCGGCGTTGTTGTTTTTATTAAATGAACACGTTATATTTTAATAAATAAATAAAATGGTTTTTACAATTTGTTATTTTATTACTTATTTAACAAAATATGTATTTTTTATGTATTCTGTAGCTTTTTTCGAACAAGGACGAAACATGTACACGAGTTGTTTTCATGTTCGAACAAAATTACTTTTAATGGCGGAACATGATGATGACTAGTTAAGAGACTATTACAAAAACGGGCAATCATAAAATAACACTTGTTTTGGCAGGGTGACACACATACTTATATATATTTAGGTGTTATATCGTAGTGTTTAAAGAGATGCTAAACGATTTCTAATAGTATATTCAAAACTTAATATCAAATAAAAAGACATAAATTTAACATTATCTATTTTTCTGCAAAAATATGTGGAACTACATACGTGTCAAATTGAGATTTTAAGGGACCGAAAATAACTCTTAAATGGCAACATAAAAAAAAACGCTTAAAGTCGCACACATGATTCGTATTCATTTTTTGCGCCATTCCATTTTCCCTTTTACGTTTGCATTTGTGCAGCATTTTTTGCAGACATAAGTAAACAAGGCATTTTTAAAAATTTTTATTATAAAATTGACTTTAATGTAAAAAACATAAATTAATAAAAATGTCTAATAATGCTAAAGTGACACTGGAATGGAAGAAACGTGTTAAAAAGGAGTATATTAAAATAAGACAGCAAAAACGCTACAAAAGAGCTGATGAGATAAAGGAAGCATGGATTAAGAATTGGTAGGTCACTTAATGAAAAGAAATGCTAATTGTTTTATTAGTAATTTTCGAAATGAATATATTCTTCAGGGATGAACATAACTACAATGTCCAGGATTTGTATTGCGAGCCCAAAGTTTGGCAGGTCCAACCCTATGATCCGCCGCATGTCGATTGCGTCAAAAGAGCCGAAGTGACTATGTATAACGGTTCTGGCACGCAACAGGTACCGATATGTGTAATAAATGCCGTCACACCAATACCCACAATGTACACTTGGGCACCGACACAACAAAATTTTATGGTCGAAGACGAGACGGTTTTGCATAATATACCCTATATGGGTGATGAAGTTCTGGACAAGGATGGCAAATTTATAGAAGAACTAATTAAAAACTATGATGGTAAAGTACACGGCGACAAAGATCCATCTTTTATGGATGATTCTATATTTGTGGAGTTAGTACACGCCTTGATGCGTAATTATTCCAAAGAAATTGAAGAAATAACAGGAGTACCATTGAAAATTGAGTCCTTAAAAGAGGACAAAGATGTTAAAGGGAAAGTTACGAGTGACGATAAGGAAAAAGAGGAGAAAAAAGATGGGGAAGAAATTGATGAAAAAGATAAAGAGAAGAAATCTGAAGTTTTAGAGTCGGAGAGCAAGGGCGAAACAAGTTCTTTAAATGAGAATAAAACGGTGAATGATAAAAAGGATGACACACTGGAAGAAATTAAGGAAGTTAAATCTGAGACTAAAAAGGAAGAGGAAAATGTTGATACAGTTAAAGAAAAAATTTCATTTCCACCGCCAATTATTTTTCAGGCTGTAAGCTCAAATTTTCCCGACAAAGGGACACCACAAGAATTGAAAGAAAAGTAAGTTATTTGAGAACAACAATTTTGGGAGGAGTGTAAAATATGTGAGTTGTTTGGAGTGTATAAAATGTTTTTTTTTAATTATTAAAATTTTATTAAGTTTCAAGGAAAGATTACGAAACTAGAGTGATTTAAAATTTTTTTATTTGTAGACTCATTAATCAATGTATGTAGTAGCAATCTTTCCAAAATTTTACATTTATTCCTACTTTAGATATATTGAACTTACTGAACATCAGGATCCAGAGCGTCCGCAAGAATGTACACCCAACATAGATGGTGAAAAGGCCGAAAGTGTATCTCGTGAAAGAACTTTACATTCATTTCATACACTATTCTGTAGACGTTGCTTTAAATATGACTGTTTTCTGCACCGTAAGTAATTAAAAATATCACTTTTCTATTCCCTAAAATATTATTAAAATATAATACTATTTTTTTTTATCTTTTTTAATTGGATTTCACAAACACAATTGTGTTAAAACAAAAACAAAAAAAAAAAACAAAATTAAATGCCGTTTGAACACAAAATTTTTATAAAAAAAAATGCTAAACATTTTGACTGCAAATTCAGGTCATCCAACTCACGGTGAGTTGTAGCTGTTGTTCTATGTTTTCTTATTGAATGTTGCTACACATCATGACCACCACCCCATACTTTACCATATTCGATGTTTTCATCCTTCAGATTTTCAGGCATAAATTAACAAATTCAGAAAAAACTGTGTAAAATACAACATCCTTTAACTATTAGTATAAAACTTTTTATATCAGATTATTCTATGCAAAATTCATTTTAGCATATACTACATACATATGTTCTCTTTTTTTTTTAGTTTGAACATTTTTAAATTTTAGTATAATTTCAAAAATCTAACATTAACAAGAAAAAAGGGGAAATTACTGTGTGTTAATGATTTTACCTCCCCTTTTCTACTACTAAATTGGCATTATATTGTATATACATGTTATGGTTTTATATAAATACAAGTTTCATTACTGCTTAGCACTTTTTAAACAATAAAAAAATAATAATAAATAAAACAAGGCATTGAAATGTTATAATGTTTCTCTAATTCATAACTCAATCAATCAACCAAATAACAAATTCAATGGCATTTTTATAGTAATCATTTTAAACATCGTTTGAGTTTTTATGTAGTTTGAAGTTATTTATTATTAATAAATCTTTGTTTCATAGGACTTCAAGTGGGACATGCCGGTCCAAACTTGCAAAAACGTCGTTTTCCCGAAATTAAACCATTTACGGAACCTTGCAGTAATAACTGTTATATGCTGTTGGTAAGTATTAACTTATTTTTTTTAATAAATGCACAAGTTCTCAGTCATGTTTTTCTATAAATAAAAAAATTATTAGCAAGAAAATATGTATTTGTCGCATTGACATTATTGTTTAAATTTTTTATCAAATATATTAAATGAGAATTCTGACAAATCCAAAAAACATGCAAAAACTTTTTCAAGAAACCAACAAACGATTTTTCATATGAATGTGTTTTTTTTAATTTTTTTTTTTTTATTATGTCATACTATTTTTGATGTCTAGGGAATCTGTGTCTCAAATTTTACCCTAATTGGCCCAGTAGCTTACTATTAAACGCATTTCCCCGGTTTTCCCACTTTTTGGCAATTTTTTTGCCCCAATTCTGGTATCTAGTAGATGAAGCTTAACTGAACCTTCTAATGAATTCTATCAAAATTCAAAAAAAATATTTTTTTAAAAAAGTACCAAAAATAAGTATAATTTTTATACCATAAGTTTGAGTTTCCAAAAAGTACCAATAACGTTTTAAAATTTTTTGTGGATGTGACGAATGCAGTTTAAATTAAGTTTCTATGCTTATTGGTTTAGTAGTTACAAGGGACCCCAAAAAAGTACCAAAATATAATTTTTACCCGTTTTTACCCTCTATGCCCTCGAATTTGAAAAAAGTTCCAGACACATACCTATCCGCTTATTTTTTTTAATAGATTTCAATGCCTTTTAAATTTTGTTTGTATCATGTTTAGTTTAGCAGATGTAAGGCTACCGATTTTTCCCTTTTTTACCTCCTAAATATTTGAATTTCCAAAAATCTCTTTTTTTACTGGATCTATACAACGGAAGAGGAACCTACAGTCGAAATTTTAAGTCTCAAACTGTGTGATGATATGTCAGTCATTCAGTCAGTAACGTTACTCGTTTATAAGTTTAAGTTAAATTTTGTTAAATTTTCATTTTTCAAAACTTGTCTTCCAATTCAAATCAAATTTGCTACATAACAGTTACTTTTCTAAATATACAGAAGGTAAATTTTTATTAATTAATTTTTTCTCATTCGTACGTATTCTGAGTAAATTAAAAAAAAAATCGAAGCCATAGAAATGTTTATAACAATGTTAACAGCAACAGAAAAAAGGGACCGGGAAATAAGCATAAATATTTTCTGTAAACTCGTAATATATTTGTTACTTTCTATTACTATCTTAAACATGTTCTCTTTCATAATATAGGATGGTATGAAAGAAAAATTAGCGGCTGATAGCAAAACTCCACCTATTGACTCTTGCAACGAAGCTAGCTCTGAAGACAGTAATGACAGTAACAGTCAGTTTAGCAACAAAGAGTTTAACAATGATCAAACAAAGGAAAATGGTACTGTTACTAGTGCAGCCTCCGCCGAAATAAGTTCAATTATGGGTAAGACAATTAAAAAAAAAGTTATATTCGACTGTGTCGAATCTTATATGCCATTCACCAAAATTAAATTTTGTGTGTAGTTTCTTAGGGGTTTTTAAAACTTGTTTTAAACATACACACGGGCAGATAAAAGACACTAAAATACTGTTACTTATAAGTATTTTGAATATACATACAACTGTATGTATGTATATCTATATTTTAAGAAATCGAGAAAGTTTTATTGTAGAAATTACAAACAGAATGTCAAACATATAATATATGTTGAAGTAATCATGGTGAAGAATATATAACAAGTAAACTTTTTAACTTTCATCCCTTGATTTTCTTGCTAAACAGCTGGCATGATGAACACTTCAAATGCCAAATGTGACTGGACTGGCGCTGATCAATCGCTGTTTCGTACGTTGCATAAAGCGTTTTTGAAGAACTATTGTGCCATAGCACAGACCATGTTAACAAAAACGTGTCAACAGGTAAATTTAAAGTGTCTAAAGTACAGACAAAAAAAAAATAAATTAACTTTATTTGGTTTTGTAAGGTTTATGAATTTGCCCTTAAGGAGGCGGCAGAATTTTGCATTGAAGAATTGCGTCAAGATTACACCCCGCCTCGCAAGAAGAAAAAGAAGCAACGTTTGTGGTCTTTGCATTGTCGCAAAATACAGTTGAAAAAGGATTCAACCTCGAATCATGTCTACAACTATACGCCCTGTGATCATGCAGGTCCTTGCGATATAAATTGTTCTTGCATACAAACGCAAAACTTTTGCGAAAAGTTCTGCAACTGCAGCAGTGATTGCCAGAATCGGTTTCCGGGCTGCCGCTGCAAGGCCCAATGTAATACGAAGCAATGCCCCTGCTATTTGGCTGTACGCGAATGTGATCCAGATTTGTGTCAGGCCTGTGGGGCAGATCAATTTAAATTGACTAAGATTACATGCAAAAATGTTTGTGTGCAAAGGGGTCTACGTAAGTTTTTGGCAATTTTTATAGGAAAAAACCGATTTTTTGTTATTTAATCCAAATTGCTTATATAATTTAAGCAGACAAACATTTACTGATGGCTCCTTCAGATGTGGCCGGTTGGGGTATATTTCTTAAGGAGGGTGCCCAAAAGAATGAATTCATTTCTGAATATTGTGGTGAAATTATATCTCAGGATGAAGCTGATCGTCGCGGCAAGGTGTATGACAAATACATGTGTTCTTTTCTTTTCAATTTGAACAATGACTTTGTTGTGGACGCTACACGTAAAGGCAATAAAATACGTTTTGCCAATCATTCGATTAATCCGAATTGTTATGCTAAAGTTATGATGGTCACAGGCGATCATCGCATTGGCATATTTGCTAAACGTGCTATACAACCGGGAGAAGAACTTTTCTTTGACTACAGATATGGTCCCACGGAACAATTAAAATTTGTTGGCATCGAACGTGAAATGGAAATTGTTTAATTTATTTCTTTCATTTACTTTATATTAAATTTACCGTGAAAACTGTTGAATAAAACTACATACAAACAAACAAACATTTTTCTAATTTAGACACTTTTTGCTACATTTGCAATAATGGGTTTTGGTCTAGATTTAAATATCAATTTCTTCGTTATAACGGCCTGCACAGTGTATTCACTTTTTTGCCTCGATTTATTCTCTAGTGCCACTGTGGAATCAAGCAATGTGCGGTTAGCCGTGTTGTTCATAACTGTATTATTTAAATCGTCTGCGGTTTGGTCCAGTAAATGTTGACCATCATTCGTTTTTGACTTTTCTAGAACGGCAAAGGGCTTATCGAGTTTTTGTTCTCTGCCTTGCAAGATGTGATGGCCAATTATTAGAATCTGTGGGGGTATTTAATATTTTCAATTTTAAATCTTTGATTTGCATTTGCAAATTATCTTACAGGTTGGCCATATTTATTGTAGTAGAGATCTCCCACAAACTTATCGTGCATATCCTCATTAGATCGTACCTCTAGATCTCCTTGCAGTTCGAGTAAAGCCCATTCTTTTAGCCCTGCAGAGGATTTGCTGTAAAACAAATAAAAATTATACAAAAATAACAGATAGATTTTGAAATTTGTAGATAATTTATAGAACATTTTTATTTTATTATTTATTTATAGAGAAATCGATTTTTTAAGGAATTTATAAAAAATTTTGTATAATGATTTTTATTGTGTAAAAAATATTTTGCACAAAATTTTTACTCTATAGGATCGGTAATATAAAATAAAGATTCATTTTAAATATGCAATTATTAAATGGTATTATCCGGTTTTCTAGGTTAGCGTTTAAATAAAGATATATTTAAGATAAATAAGTTCGTAATTGTATGATGCTTTAAGACCGAATCACACTGCATATGTTTAAATTAAGGATCTGTCAAATATTAACCTAAATATTTATAGAAGAAAATAACGAACAATTTTTTTTATTCCATCCCTGTTTTGATCTTTTTATTGGTGTTGCCAAATAAGGAAAATTTGCAAAAGTAAGTTAAAAAAACATATACAACAAAAACGTTCCATTAATTAAGAATCTACTGAGCGTTAATATAGGGCCATATTCTGACACGATTTCAAATCATGTGATTTGCAAAGCGTCATTTTTTAGAACTTTTTATCTTAAAAAAAAATCGAAATTCCAACGAATTCTTTGCTAGAAGACAAATTTTGCCATTTTTTTTAACAAATGAGAGTTTGTTTTTTAATTATATTTTTTTTATTTCTATGATTACGAAAGTCACAATGTGTTGGCCTACTGATTTTAGCAATAACAATTGTTTTTAATTCTTTAATATAATCAATTTATTTGTAAGTTTTTTATAGAGTTTATAAATACATAATAAATAGTAGACAATTTCTTTTGTTATAAATAAAAAAAATTTCGCATTACATGCAATAGTTAATTTTTTTTAAACACCTCTAAATTTCTTAAACAAAGGATGTACATTGCCAGAGTTCTTTTTGCGATGTTCATAGTAAATGGCATCATCGCCACCCGACATTGAGCTTAAGCCGCCACGTTTCATAGTACTCGAACCGCCTGGACGATAGCCCAGTTCACCCGGTATTTTCTCATCTTCACAATCTAAATCGGAAGCAGATAAAACCTGCTGCAACAACTGCGATTGTTCTTCGCGCGATTTATAAAACAAATCCGGTTCCGTGTCCATGCCGCTCAAATGTGTAATAACTTTATAGCTGTAACCTTGATTGACCAAAAAACGTTGACGCTTGCGAGAATAGCTCATTTCCATGGTGTCCTGAGAGACTAGTGTGTAGAAAAAGGCATTGTACTCCTCGGCAATGGCACCCTTTTTGGCACGCAAAATACGACCTAAACGCTGAGCCTCCTGACGACGAGAACCACCATGCGAGGAGATCTGTATAAGGACATTGGCCTCGGGCAAATCAAAACTAGTATCGGCCACTTTTGAGACAAAAATAGTGTTGACTTTTTGATTAAATTTGAAATTTTGTAAAATCTGTATGCGTTCATTTTGCGAGGTTGGACCGTAAATGAATGGCTTATTCATTTTAATAGCATAGTGCTTTAAAGCAAACACATTATCTGAGAAAACAATTGTTTTATCGCCTCTTTTTTCGTGATATTTAATAAGAAACTGGCAGCTGCGAAATTTGGAAGGATTCATAACGTAGAGTAACATTTTCTTGGAAGTTTTGACATTCAAATATTCTCGATAGAATTCCGGTGACATGGGACACCATACCTCAGCACACTGTACGCGGGCAATGAAGCCCTTTTTCTGCAGTTCCAACCAATTGGCCTCGTAGAGTTTGGGACCAATTAGAAAATTCAAATCGGCAATTTTGTCATCCTCACGCAACAAAGTGGCGGTCAAACCTAGTTTACAATGCGACTGCACTAAGGTCAAAACCCGTCGAAACATTTTTGCCGGAATCGTGTGTACTTCATCTAATACCATTATGCCCCATTCTTGTTCCTGCAGCCAACGCATTGTCTGTTCGGCTTCCCAGGAACGTTTTTGCGTATGTGTTATCATGGAGTAGGTGGTGACTAAAATACCACAACCCATAGGTTTGTCTTTAGCCTCAGAAGTAAAACGACATATCGTGCTGTCGTCAGCTGTGGACCACATTTTAAACTGTTGTTTCCACTGCTCAACCGATACACCACTATTACACAGTATTAGAGCACGTTTGCGGACCGTACAACAGGCCGTAACCCCAACCAGTGATTTACCTAGAAAGTAAATATGTAAATTATTACACTACATTTATAGATTATCTTTCCACAAAAACAAAATGTACAAAAAATTCACCCTAACAAATTTTTCTATAAACTCTACTATACAAAACATAAAAAAAATTGTAAATTGTAATTAAACTTTTAATTACAAAGTGTACAAAATTTCCTTTTTTTAAATATGTACATACATACCAACATTTTTTAAATAAAATCTCTATTTGTGAAAAGTTTTTAATAAATTGTCATACACACCTGCACCACAAGGCAGAACAATAACACCCGATCTGGCGCGACCATTACCGAACATTTTGCGCAGACTTTTTTCCTGATAAGGTCTCAATACAGCAGCTGGTTTTAAATCAATATTAATGTCTGGATTGTGCGTATCATTGCGAAAATCATACTCTGCGAGCAAAGGATGTTCAATTTCAATGCAACGCTTTTGTATGACTTCAATTTTTTCCTGATTTACTTCGAATGAAACTGTTTTCAAATTGGCCTCATCCTCATCTTCCTCTTCGTTATCAATTTTATCATAGAAGTTTGTGATGTCATCGGGCACAGTTGTAGTGCCATCCGCATTGACAGTAACGGCAGGTTCCATTTTGCCATTTGCCCCTTTAATTGTTCCATCTGGCAATTTTGTACCAAATTGTGTAATAGCTTTGCCCTCTAAGGTTTCCTGTATGAAGGTCTCGCCTTCTTCGCGTTTTAAGCGACATGTCTGTATGACGGGATCTTTTAGAAGCTTTTGCAAGATATCCGGGTGCGGAGATTCAATAAAATAGCGATTGTGTTTCAGCACTAATTTAACTTTGCCGTATGATAAGGTACATAGTTGAATGAACTCTATAATACCTTCTGGAATACTAGTTTTACTTAATCTTTTCAAATATTCAACAATGTCATGAGTCTGTAGGCCAACCGATACGGCAGCATATAAACTGTAGGCTGTTAATTTATATTCATGTATATGTTCTGGACGGCACACGGGCTCCGAGATGGCAATTAGAAAATCATGAGCATGTTTATAGACTGGAGAGAATGACTCCAAAAATATGTGACCATTTGGTGCCACCCAAAGTGGACGATTTGGATGGTCCAACTTTAGTTCCATTTGTGAACGATAATCTTTAGCTCCATACTCATCGGTATTTATACCGTCGTCATTAGTTTCGGCATTTTTTGAGGCTGCTCCTGGGACACCATCGGACTCACTAATATCAATACTATCGCCGTCATCAAAAAGCTGGGTGTAGGCCTCATCTTCAGCACGTCGTTTTTTACCTTCAAAATAGTTCGCTATTATTAATAATAATATTTTTGCAAGATAGTTGACTTACCAAACTTATCTCCACCCAGTTTATCCTTTTTTGATTTTTTTGGTGGCCCCATTTTAACTTTTATTTGTATTTTCCTATGCAAGTATGAAATGTTTGTGCTGAACGATGCCAAATCGAAGTCACAAACATTTAAAAGCAGTGACCATGTCAAGAAGGTAGCCCTAATAACCCAGCTAATAACTTTTTACTGTTAATTATTTTATTTCCTAACTGTCAAAATACATGTGAAAAATTACGCCACATTTATATATACATATTTTGACATTTAAAAAGTGTTTATTGTAAAGATGGGTTTACCTTGTTTAAGATATCTTGTGTTTAAATTTGCAATTCTCAGATATGTGAAAAAATAGTATTTAATTATTTTTAAACTGAAATATCAAACTTATCAACTTAATAATTAAGTCCTTTTCAAGGTTCCACATTACAAAATTATTAGACGATCGGTGTTTAATTGGTAATTATAATAACGTACATAGGCTAATTAAAAATCAGATAAGTTTTAAAAAAAAATTTACTTATTTATGTACGTGCACAATATTAGGTATTTTTAAAACAGACATGGGTATTTTTTAAAAGATTACAATGGTCACTCTAATTTAAAAGTTGAAACAAAACTATTTATGTATATAAATATAAAAGCAAATACTCACGTTTTAATTAAAATTGGCATGCTATGGAATAACTTTGACAACAAACAAAACTTTGAATAATAATTTAACTTAATACTATAAAAAAATTCAAGTGAAATTAAGGAAAAAATACAATGATAAACAGTACCGCTTCAATTGCTTATTTTACAATTGATCAACTGTAATGTGTTACCATCGCCAATTGTTCTCTATACATTTATTAATACTAGAGTTGTTTTGTTTTAATACAGTTTTATACAGTGCTGTATAATCTGTAAAAACAGCTGAAAACTTGTAGTTTCATCAAAAAGGATACATTTATTAATAACAACTTAAATAAAATTAAACAAAACACAATGTCTACCCGCTGGTATCCTATTTATCAACGTGGTAATCCACAATTACGTGTATTTCTGTCAAACTTTTGGATGAAATTAATACGCCCGCTTGAGGATCAGCCCAAAAACACCGTCACATTTTCTGTGTCAATGGGAATGACAAAACACGATGTAAAAAATTATTTAGAAAAAATTTATAAAATTCCTGTTGTGGATGTACGGACACGTATTGAATTAGGGTCCACTAAGCGTGATGCCACATATGGTTATGTGACTAAAAACGAGGATATGAAAATAGCTTATGTAACTATGGTGAGTTGTTGAGTATTTTTTGGTGCCATTTTACCTTTGTAATTTTGTTGTTTTAGCCTAAAACAGTGGAGTTTGCTTTTCCTGATTTGTTTGCGAAAAAAGACGAAAATAAAAAAGCAGATGAGAAAGCATTGGAAGATTCAAAAAAAGGCTTTAAAGATTTTCTAGAACGTAATAAAAAGAGACCCGGAACACCAGGATGGTATTCTATTTAATTATGTTGATGCTAATAAAATTTAAAAGAAAATAAATTTTAATTGCTAATAGTTTTTTTTTATAAGTAAATACAGATTTGGCAGTTTCTTTATTTTAGGGCAAAGATCGGTAAAATATAAAAAAAACGTACTTCAGTGCTTAAAGTAAAAAATCGACGTTTCAAAAAAAAGGTTTTTACAGTTTAACCATCTAAATAAAAAACAAAACAATGAAAGTTCCAATTGTTAAAATTATAGCATCACTTTTTGATTCTCTATAATCAGGTAATAAGTACAAACTTGTTTCTAATTTTTTTAAGGATTATGATTCAGATATCCACCAATGTTTTAAGAGTTATAATAAAAAATTCACTATAAATTCGAAGTTTATCTGAACTTTTCTTAAAAAAAAAAAAAAAATAGTTAAAGTTTGATATAAATTTCTATAATTTATAGGTAATAAGAAAAGTTTGGAATAAATTTTATTTAATAACCTTTTTTACACAATGTTTTATTTAAGCCACAAATTTTTATTACATTGTTACAAAATAAGTATTTATTGATAACAACGCTATGCTAATTTCGTTCTAATTTCACTTTTAATACAACAGTGGGGGTTTATATAGAATATTTATTAGAAATTATATTAAACAAATAAAAACAACAAATCCATACTTTTTTGTGTAACGGATTTCTTTTGCTATTTTTTTAAACAAAAATTTCTAATTAATAATCTATATATTTTAAATGCCATTAGGCTGGTTTCATATTTATTTGTTGTCTTCCACAGTTTTATCTATCCAAGCTCTAAGCTTGTCAGTGTCTTGTAAACCCACCATGCGATTCACCACTTTGCCATCTTTCATAGCCATAAGAACAGGTACGGCGCCTACATCATAATCTAGTGCCAATTCGCTATGTTCATCAATATCAACTTTGGCTAGTTTAATTGTACCGGCCTTTTCACCAACAATGGTTTCTAAACGGGGGGTTAGCATTTTGCAGGGATTGCACCATCTGAAAAAATAAAAACAAACAAATTATATAATACCAAACAATGATTTAACAATTTGGATTTTGGTTTATGATCCTTAAAAACTTACGATGCAAAAAAATCGACAATTACAACCTTATCGCTTTTTTTTACTTTCTTTTCAAAATCTTCAGGGCTCTGCACATTGAAGATTTCATTTTTGATCGAGCTAGTGGTCACTGTACGTTGTCCCATACGAGGCAAAACAGTCTTTTGTAATATAATGCGCAACATTTCTCACTTAAAAATTTCTGTTTTATCAGGAAAATAAAAATTGTTTGATAATAAAATTATATTATATATTTTTTATATTACTTAAAAATGTGACAATTTAAACTTTTACACGCTAGATTTTTTCCAAATAAATATAGTTAAAATTGATGAAATACTGATGATTTCTTGTTTTTTAATTGAAAGTCACTGAACATCCTGACTGTTAATATTAAATCAGCTGTAAAAGAAGCTACCACACCTTTTATGTTTAGTACTGCGCTAACTTTGCTTTTAGGAATTAATTTTTCATAATAAAATTTTATTTAAAGTTATTTTAAAAATTCTTAATTTTAAAACATATCAAACTAAGTACGTTAAATAAATTTTAAGGCCGTAAGCCATGGTGTAGTTACATCTTCTGCCACGAAAATAAATAAGATTCAGTAAATTTTTTCTTTACCTATTTTGTTTTTTTGACTTAAATTTTAAACTTGAAAAATCAAGATATAAATATTATTTTTGGGATCATTTACTAGAGGGAAATTAAAAAAAAATATGAATAGATATATTTTTATTAAACCTGATAAATTTTTTAGTTAAAAGAACACAGTTTAAACTTTGTTTCAAAGTTTAATGTAAAATGCGCAGCACTCACGACTCTGTTAATCTGGTAACTACAAATTTTTGACCAGCTGGCAATTCCTTTACTAAATTCTTAAAAATAATAATAAATATTAGATGTTATGATATACTATAAGCAATTTTATAGAACTTAATAAAAACTCTGCAGAAAGAATTGTTAACCTATAAGGTAAAAATATCAAGTATTTAATATTCCACAAATTAAAAAGGTCAAACAAAAAGAAAACAAAAGCATAAATTGTTCTTTGACAGCTTTAAACAGCAAAAAAAAAAAAAAAATCAAC
>NDXZ01018897.1:0-12353 GCA_003055125.1 Paykullia maculata
GATTTATTGAGAGCACTTCGGTGAGCACATAATTTCACGTTTTGGGCCGGTCAATTGGCCACCAAGATCATGTGATATCACACCGTTAGACTTTTTCCTGTGGGGATATGTAAAATATAAAGTTTATGCGGACAAACCATCTTCGATTCAGGCCTTGGAGGAAAACATCATGCGTGTCATTCGCCAGTTACCAGTCGAAATGCTCGAACGAGTCATCGAAAATTGGACTCAACGGATGGACCATCTGCGACGTAGCAACGGCCAACATTTGATAGATATAATCTTCAAAAAATAAATGCCAAAGAATTCCCCATTAAATTTGAATTTTCTGTGTTTTTTTTTCTTTCAAAAGTAGGAAACCTCGAAATGGATCACGCTTTATAAAATGACCTATTAAAAAAACTAAAATTGTCTATCTATTTTTAGAATGAGAGTGTTTCAAGCCTGTTTTGTACCAAATATAGACGTCCCTGGGGTAAGTATAGTATAGTGAAAGATTTTGACTGATATTTAGATATTTTCTGAAGCTGAGTAAATGAAGATGTGGTCATAGCTGAAAGCAAGCGAACAGGAAAACTTCCAGTAAGGGGTTTTGCGTTAACTTTTTGAGGTCTAAAGCTTAGAATTATTTTAAAAAAGTGTGTACGCTAAGGTTTTTTATAGACACAATGAACAAAGAAATGTAGAAAAATCAAGCATATGTAAACAGGCACATATAATGCTCAATGAGCCCCTTGGAGACAATTAAAAACACTTGCGATTTAATTCAATCAAATAACTTAAAGTAGTATAAATGGGCATGGAAACATACTTTAAAATATTATGTATAAAAGTAACTGTAAGAAAGAAAATATAATGAACATACAAAGTGGCCCAAGAGTCTTTAACACAGATATTGATTCAGGCTAGAAAATATATTTTTATTGCATTTATTTAAAATATATGTTGGAGCTGAAAATATTTTATTTAAAATATTTTGCCATTTTTAATTTGACCTAAAACTTTTATACTGATACATACATATTAATAAAACCATTATATTTTTAATAAATTAAAATAAGATTAAAATAAAATGAAGTCCTAATGTCATTGAACATAAATTAGTTAATTAAATATTATACTTACATCTTACATTGTGATTGTAAAAAATAAAATATTAGTTATTTTTGACTAGTGTATGAGATTTTTTATAAAAATAGATTTTAGTATAAATTATTAAAAAAATTCCAGGGTGTTCTTAATAAATATGTGGCCTTATATATGAATATTAAACGTTTTTCTTTTAATGAATTTACGTTTTGTCTTGCGTTTAATAACTAACTAGATACTTTTATTAAAAGTGCCTCTATGGTCATGTTTATATATCTGTAATTAAAACCTTAAAAGCTTAAATTTGGGTAATTTTGCCTTTCCACAAACACAATAAAGTCATAGGTTAAAAAACATAAGTAGTCCTTGTAAAACAAATACGTTTGTTCTTTAGTTTTACTAGTAAAAAATAATAAAAAACAAAAGTATTGCACATGCTATGAGTTTATGTATCTTCATTAATTCTTTGGCTTTCAGAGAGAAGCAAATATAAAATAAAAATGTTAAAATTTAAAGACAAGTAACATGTTGATGATTAAAAGGCTTTAAAGGAATAAAGAAATTATTGTTTTATTTTTGACTGTCACCCATAAAAGAAATGTCTTTTTTTGATACAATTATTTATAAAATATAAAAAAGTATTTCTGTAGTCTTCAAGTTAGCCCTAATATGGGATTTTTGTATATATGGTAAACAGTACTCTCATATTTTATTTTAAATAATTATTTTACATATTAAACATTATTTACTTTATGTTGACTTAAGTCTTAATACTTTTCAGCAATTTGCTTAAATTATTATTTAACACCTACATTAATTCAACAAGTAAATACACAATACATACTTATATCTACAAACATCTACACCCTTAGCTTGCGCACACAAAATATTCAGAGCAATAATAAATACACGTACATTTGAAAAATCACTTAAGCTAAACAAACATGAAAACACTTTCAAGATACTCGTACTTAGAGATAAATATTATACGGCAGTATGTGTCTACATGCATAAATATATGATGTCATGTCAAAAAGGTAAACAGAATTTAGGAAATAAATATTTAAGCGCACACTGAATGATATTCGTGCATACGTAAATACTTACACATACGCATGTGTTCTTATAAAATATATAACTCATAAATACATGTGAGGATTCTTCAAGTTGTATGGCACATTAAATTTTATTAAATTTGTCCAACAATTTACGAAGGAGTTATAAATGTTGTCTATGTTGGCAAAAAAGAAGTCATTTTTTTTTAATTTCTTACAAACTGTGGCTGTTGTGTTGAGTAAAATATGTCAACTCTAAAAAGACAATTAAAAAATTTAGGAAACCTAGTAGTTTTCTAACAACTAAATTATTTTAGACTTCCCTACTGGCCGTAAAGTTATCAGTAAAGTCAAATATTATCAAAAGTTTATTTATTTAACAAAGAATGCAAATATTTAAATTTCTGTAATAGTCATTTCAAAATTAAAAAAAAATTTTTTTCAATTAAACTTTAAATCGTGCTACAAACATTTTTTCGTACTTTGCAAAAAATTTCATTTCATTGTAAATAATTAATTTTTTAAGATTTTATCAAATACGCCTAAAAGAAATTCGTGAAGAAAAATGTTTGACAAGTACATTACTTAATTGTAAAATTAAGCTGGAACCTTTTGAGGTTCTTGAATTGATAAAATAAAAATTTAATGTAAAGGCTGGTTTCGGCATACACCGTAATCGGGGCCTAAAATGAAAACTGAAACCAAAGTTGTTATACACTCATGTCTCGTTTCTTAATTTATTTCGTTTTATTTGGGACCTTTACGGCATAAAACAGAGACTGAAACTCTGAACGCAATGACCCACATGAAAAAATATAAAATCTTGCTGCTACAGCACCGAAAAAAAGTTATGCGAAGTTGTTTTTGTTTCTTAGCCAAATAGTTAGTTTTCCACCACAATCTGGAAAAACCTTTTTTTCGACGCAATGGAATGGGTTTTCGTTTTGATCGCCGATTTCAATTACGATAACCGACTACCAGAGTTAAGTATATTTTTAAATATAATTTATAAAATTAAAAATAATACATGTTGTTTTATTACGTACTTTAAGAAGTGCAACAAAAGTGGCCGTTAAGAGATTTCTTTTAAAAAATTTGATTAAAATATGTAAAGCAGATATTTTAGGTTTTTTGGTAAACGGTTTTGCAGTAAAATCAAGTAAAATAGAGATCAGTAAAAAAGGATTTACAGTGCAGAAAAAGGCATTCTATATGCATGTATGTTAAATTAAAGCCAGATACATATTCACAATAAATAAAACTCATAAACACCACCATAATATTCTCTGTACTTTTAATGGTATAGGGTTAAAAAATAGTAATAACAAAAATAAATTACATTATCAAAAAAAAGCACTATAAAATTTTTAATATTAATATTATAAAACTAAAAAACACTGATAATAATATTTTTTGTGAAAACATAAAAATGTATATTAAATTTTAGTTTGATTTTGTGGTTTTGCTACATTTTTTTGCTCTTTTATTGGAAACATTGATTGCAGAAAATTTGTCCAATAAATATTTATGCTTTTGCAATTTAAAATGCAACATTATTTTTGTATTACTAAAAATGTAAATATTTTTTTTATTAGTTTCGGAAGGCAATATTATTTAATAACAGTAACATAAAAACGAACATATTTACAATAATATAAAAAAATGATACAAATGTAATATCGAATAAAATGGAAGTGCTGTTTTTAAAGATTTTTAAGGAAATCATGTGGTTCTTTATGATGTTAGTAAAATGTGGCTTAAATATATAAATTACGTAATAAAAAAAAAGTGGATATTATTGAAAAAAGTTTCTAATATTTAAGTATAATTAGAAAACTAAATACTTATTGCTGCATTAAAAAAAACCTTAATATCAAAGTCAATATTTGTAATCAAATAAACTTTAAGTAAATCAAACTAATATCTTAAACTGTTCTGCTGGGTCAAAACAGCTTATTCAATAACATGAACATGATACGGTATATTAGATCTGCTATTAATGAAATAATCCCAAACTTATGAATATTCAAAATGATTACGTTTTTGTTGCTTAAATAACCAAATACACACGTGTTTATCGTCCCAGAAAATGCAAAACGCCCTATCTAACATTTTAACATTTTCACAGAAAAAGCAAAAAACTGCTCAAGAAAACGCATTTAAATTATGTTAATAAAATCGTTGTCCATTGTCGGAACATTTTTAAATTTTGCGAGATGACGTATTTTGATAGACCATAAATAAAAAAAATCAATGTTGAACTTTTTGTTAGATAGGCCTTTTTGCATTTTCTGTGACGATAAGTTAATACTTTCTGCATGATGGTGTGTTTTACCTAGCCAAACTAAGTTAATCAAATTCCTCAAATTGCCCAAATTCCTAATAAAAGAAAAATCATTTTGAAAGTGTAATAGCACAAACATAGTTGTAAAAACCAATTTCTTTATATTAAGTGCTTATAAAGCTAACATTAGCTGCAACCCTTATATGCCTTTTGGCACTGCTATGTACTTTTGTATAAACAAACATATGTATACATGTTCTTACCTTTTAACCTTATAAGTTATTTGCGATATTGTGAAGATTATAGAAACCAAGTGTTAATTTATATGTTTTTGCTGGTTTAATAGCTTAATAATACATTATTAGTAATAATAATTAAAAAACAAAATATTATAACAATGTTGCAGATGTTGACTGCCACTAATTAGTGTTTCTATTACTCGAAGCTTGTAAATTTTAATTCTAGCAAAGACTATATAAATATGTTTTTAAAATTTAATTTTTTATTTGGAATTCATTTTCTTGTAAATGCTGCCGTTCGTTCGTGTTTAATAGAATTGCATTATGTACGCAGGATATGTTAACATATTTTTGACAATTTTCTTACAAAAGGCAACAAATAAAATAGAAAAGTCAACACTTGAGCTTCGCTAGATATGATAAAAATGGTAAAAAATGGTAAAAAGGTAAAAATGTTGTTGCTGCTTAATACTACATTGCCTACCTATTGTGTGTTAACTTTTCTGTAAGTTTACCTTAATATGTTTATACAAGTATACATAGCAAAGCAGACGTTCTTAGGGACCCTTGTTTCGAGAAATCGGTATTAATTAGTTAGGAAATTAACAAATGATTATTTTCTAAGTGACTTAAAATGTTTCTAGGTTTTTTTGTAGAGACACTTATTCGGGTATAATCGTTGAAAAGCTTCCAGTACTTTTTAGTGATTCCAAAGCTCCTAACTTAATTCGGTATGAATAAATAACTAAAGTGTTTGATCGAAGCAAACTTTTCAGAATATTGTAAAATACCTTCTTTAGCTACTATTTAGTCTAATGGATTAACCGTTTTAAGTTTTTTAAACTGGCAATATAACTACAACTAGAATAAGATAAAAATGTCGAAGAAAGCTTAACGCTTATTGAAAGACTGTGGATTCTAATAGCATTTATGATTCTTTCACCCTGAAGAAAGTATCCGCAGATATCAATCAGCTAACTTTTTCACTTTGTCAGCAGCGCCCACATCTCTCATATATTTATTAAGTAAATATATTCTTTGATTATTTTTTAATATATGGTTGCGTGTTTAATTTAAAATTAAATGAACTCTCTTCACATCGAGCATATTTTCAAACACTTCAACATGAAACACCTATGTCTAGTTCCAAAATAATTGAGAGCTTTTTTCGATATTAAATTTAAAAAATTTATTTAAAGTTTATCGTATTTTGTAATTTTTAGAAGAAATCTGTAAAAAAAATTGTTTGTGCTACCGGATCACTTTGTAACTTCACTTTAATAACCAGGACCTATTAATGTAATAAAGAAGTTTTGAAGAACTGTTTAGGGTTCCAAAATTTTTTGTTTAAAGTTGAAAGAAAAACTTACAAAGTTTTATATATATTACCGGCTTAATAGCTTTGTACAAATTAGTTCCTAAATGTTACTAATATATTAGTTAGTATTTTGAAATAATTTCTTTTATTTTAGTTTTATTTGTATTAATTAGTTAGGTATATCATTAAGTTTATTTCAAAACCAAATTTAAAACATATGTAAAAAGGTTGACGGTATTTTCTGTGTGTTTTGCTTGGAATTATTATTAGAATAAAATCACTCTATTTTGTACAACCTAATGAAATTCCAGGGATTCATATTTTTAAATGTAATATTGTAATGAACAAACAAAATTTATTATAATGTAATGAAACTTGTGTTGTTCATTTAGCTTACATGTTTTTTTAATAGTGATACAAATTATTTTTCCCTGTCTTAACTGATTTTGCAGATTTCAAGACTCCAAGTACGAAGTGGATGTCAGACACCAGTACGAAGTGGATATTTTAAAAAATGTATCAAAATATCTAAGATTAAAAGATTTTGTTTTCGTTATTGTTTATTTTTTTACACTAAGAAGTCATGAACATACTTCTTCATATGTGAAAATATTCATATACATCAAGTAACGTTAACTTTCAATTTATTCATGTCGCAAACGTGCTCAAAATTATAACTAATAAGTTGCAAAAAAAAAAAATAAAAAAAATTGTTTTTTATTAATATCCAAGTAAAACCTTCATACTGTCGTATGCGTACAACTTTAGCCATTTATTTCTGATGACAGGTTTTTCTTATTTTTACAACTTCTGTTGAAAGATACTGAAGCATCGAATGTAGTCAAAAATAGTTGAAAAACTTTTTGTTGCTGTAGTTAGCAGACAGATTGCTAAACATAAGTGTATGGCATTAAGGATAATAAATATTGGTAGAATATATTTTTAGTAAATCAAGTCAAATCACAACATCAAATCAGTTTTTTTTTATTGCATTGGTTGATGTTTATGCATAAATTTTGTGCTTTGAATATTTAAGAATTAAGCTCAAAATAAGGGTACCATAAATAAATCCATATACATATAGTAGTAGCGTGACTAACAAACTTATCGTTATTGCATGATTCAAAATGCAATGTTTCAGTTTATTTTAAAATGTTTTGTAATAATGCTTTTACATATATGTGTATATATACAGATGAATGGAATCTAAAACAACCTGTACCAAATTTATATAGAGGTCTTGCAAAAATTTCACTTTTTTCAAAACCTATGCTTTTAAAGTTTTTGCAACATATACGAAGGGTATTATTTTTTTTTTGTAAAATATTATATAAATGTAACAAACCGATGTTAAGAATATAAACCAAAGATATATTAGTGGCGTATTCGGTACATTTTACTCGTTAAATTCTTCACACTTTATATTGTTGAATTTTTATATCGATTATTTGTGTAAAAAAACAAGGTTGACTGTCGTCACAAAACAACTAAAAAAAATAATACAATCGTTTGTCAAATATTGACAACACATAATTGAGGGATTCACAAGCTACTAATGATATCATAATGTCATATGTCCTAAAAATTTTAAATGGTTAAGGTACTTTTTTATTGCTTTTTTTATTCGGCTAAGGACAGTTTACGACAGCACAATAAACATAGCATTCAGAGTCATATTACTTTAGGACACTTTTAGTATGAAAAGCAACTTAAACCATTTTAAATTTTTAGGACATATGACATTATGATATCATAAGTTAGCCTGTGAATTCCTCATATGCAATTTATTTTCTTATATAAAAAAACAACTTTATGACATTTATTTGTCTCTAACAGCTGCCTGTTGTCATTATGAAGTGTCGATATATTTAATTGCAATAAATTACAAATTGAAAAAAATAAAGATGAAAAGCTCCCTACTCGTTAAAAATTCTCTAAGCAACAAGTAAATGATTTTTTTAAACTGTCTCTTTTTTATATGTTATTTATTTATATGTATGTAATTCATATAAAGCGCATTGTCGACATTCTTCTTTGTAACACGTGCCCTCGCTCTTGTCTAAAATGTTTACTAAATTTGTCTGCTTCTGTAGATATTAACAAATAATTTAATAAAAAATAGACTACCATTCTCATGTCAAAAACAATTTCAACGTGTAAATAACAAATTGGAGCTCACAAGAAAGACAACAGGAAATTGATGTTATATGAATAATCTTAATCGAATATTTCTCTTTTCTTTGAATATTATTTAAATCATTGATTATAGCAGACAAGTTAAAAAATGTTACTTTTTTTAAGAAACCAATCATAATCTATTATACTATAATAATATAATTTCATAATTCTTGATAGCAGTACTTCATGTACTTAAGTTGTCGGAAAAGACTCTTTGACTATGATCGTCAATAATATTACTAAGGCTGTTGTTAAAAATGCCACAGTGCGATGAGTTTAGTTAAATGTATACTTAATGTAAGCCCTAAATGTTTTATAAGCCGACATCACTCAATTCTGATTTCGACAAAATTAAACTCGGATAAAGGAAAATAAGGCTTGATCAATTAATAAGGTAATAGCCCAAGCCAAAATTTTGTAAGACTTATTACCATCCTTACTCCCAGAAAGAGTAAAAAGCTATTATGACTGCTGCTTATTTTTATTAGAACCGCAAGTAGATCCTGAATGTGAATTTGTTACCTTACTTTATAACAAAACCACGCTACAAATATATTGATAAACATGAATTTGGTTTTTCTGAACTTTTCTATACAATTTCTATTTGCATAGAGGCATCTTTGCCCACTGCTTCAACCGTGTCCTTTTTTAAAAACAATGGCATATAATAATAACAAAATTGATCATACAAAGTTAAGAGATTCTCATAAAAATGATGATGTAAAAACTCCTGGTCAAAAATGTTAACACAAAATATTAAAAGTGAAAATTTGCTTCCATTACTTCCCGATGATGTTGAAACAAAACAAAACAATGACATCAACTGCTGGCGACAAACAATAAGAAAAATGAACAACATTAAAAAGTTTTTGAGATTTAATTAAAAACACATTCATTAACACTATTCAATGGACATTAACAAAAATTATATGACAAATAGATGTACATACATACATATATAAATACATTAAAAAAGCATCTAAAAACAAAAACAAAATCTTTTTTTCTTCATAAATAAAGAGACATCGAACGAAAAGGAAATGTAGTTAAATAAAAATAAATGTTCAAGTAAACAAATTGAAGGACGCCAGACGTAAAGAAGAGATCTAATTTGCATATTTGCCTTAAAATGTCTTTTAACAACAATTTGAATGCTACATTTGCTTCTTTGCTATTCAAAGTAGTGGTGGCAATAAAAATTTTGTTAAATTTTTTTTTAAGAAATGTATACATCATTGTTTTTTTTTGTACTAAATTATACAAATATTGAAGAAAATGCTGAAAATAAAAAAACAAAATAATTTTTGAAAGGTTGGAGAAGACATTGTTTTTTAATACACATTTTAAATAATTATATTTTCACCAACAACAGGAAATACAAACTTAGAGTTTGCGGGTGATTTGTGATAGTTTAACTTAATCTACTTGAAGAAATTATTAAAAAAATTATTTTATTTAAGATGAGAGTTTTCTTCTGGTTAAGAAATTTAAATATTTATTTATTACTTTGGCCACAGTTTAACAGCTCATAAACAAACAAAAAATTAAGTCATGCGAAACTTTTTTTGTCTCCTTTCTTCACTTGGTTGGAAAAATATTAAAAAATAAGTAAAAGTAAGCAAAAACCGAAGAAAATATCTTCAATTTTCTTAATCTAAGTATACGAAATGAAAAATTTTGCAATTTTGCAAAAACTGCATTTTGTACTTAATGCCTAGAGCATTAATAGCTAAAATAAATTTATTGCTATTAAATTTCCTTTATTTTGAATCTAATATTTGAATTTACTGGCAAATTTTTTCTAATACCATTAAAAGGATTATACGGCAGTAGGCCCATTATCCACGTAAAAACATATGTACGTATGTTGTATTAGTGTTATTGACTTTATGCCAATAAATAAAACGTGTGTCATATGGTGACAAACAACTGTGAAAAATGTGCTTATAATAAGCTGACAACTTAGTCACATTTAAACAAGTTGAACAAAATATTTACGAGTACATAGGCACAATTAGGTTATTCACGAAAGGCTGATTATCGGCTTATATGAGTATAATATAAAAATAACTTATGTGTACCGTAAACACCCTTTAGTATTGGTTATCTGATAATTGACTATAAAATAATATATGTATGTTGGGGCGGGTCGATTTGTATGGAGGCAAAAAAATCGCTTAAATTACAAGGAAAATTGTATTCTAGGGATCAAAATAAGAAACCGTGCCGAAGGAACCATACCTCTCACATGTATTTTGATGTCCCGACTTTTGATCCGAAGGGTCAAATTTTGAAAAATCACACTTTGACCCATTTAGTGTGCCTCAATCGAGTCAAAATGTATGACCGACCCCCACTAATTTTGGAGGGCTGATCCATCTATGCCAGTGGCACATCCCCTGAAACCTCCCCTGGGGGGTGCCCCATACAAACATTTCAAAAAATCACCATTTTTGGCACTTTACAATCTGTGTCTTGGCTATTTAAACTATACCTAGACGTGTGCGTATTCTCCTTTTTTGATAAGTTTTTATTTTTAATTAATTAAATATTACTCATACGCACATGATTTTGAAATAACCTTTACCTCTCGTCATGCACATATTTCAAAATTTGACCCTTCGGATCAAAAGTCGGGACATCAAAATACATTTTAGAGGTATGGTTCCTTCGGCAAAGTTTCTTATTTTGATCCCTAGAATTCGTAATTTGAGCGATTTTTAAATCGACCCGCCCTAAATGTGTGTATTTCTGAAATTGAATTTATTGAAGGTATGTTGTATGCAATTTATTAGTTGCAAATATTAATGAAGAAATGGATGAACAGTTGAAGAATAAAAGAGCAATCAGCTTTTTTCGACGAGGAGAGTTGCTGTATGTTCCAAAATCCATTCATTGGCGAGAAATTGTGCTCAGCTGTGTCGACAAAAGTCAATTCGCTCGTCTTGTAAATATTTTTTATATGATATAGTTTTTTAAGGCCCAAGCTCTCACTTGCAACTTCCCGTTCAACTATTAATTGTTCTGTACCGCTTAGGTTTGTCGGGAGTAAGTGCTTAGTGCGAAAAATAGGAACAACATTTAGAGCCGGTGATGGAGATTGATTGATTATTTTAAAGAAATTGCCATAATACATTCACTGGCCGAACGCAGCAGAGCGGCAGCAACTTTTGGCTCAGACATTTGATGACCTACAATATGTTAGGTTATATTGACGGAAGTGAGATACAGCTGGCAAAAAACCTAACGACAGTCACGAAATATATTTCTCCCGCAAGAGAATATATTCCGTTAAGATACAAGTAGTGTCTGACCATAAGGTACGCATATTACATACAGAAATGGGTAGTCCGGGAAGCTACCACGATTCTAAAGTATTTAAAAAATCGTATATTGGAACAAATTCCACACGCTTATTTAGTGGGAAACAATGGATTGCAGGTGATTCTGTATACCAGCTGTCAAAACACTTGATAGTACCAATTCAACGTCAATGGATATTGAAAAACAAGCTGCATTTAACAAAAGACATAGCCAATTCCGCGTAAGGGTAGAAAATTGCTTTGGAATCCTTAAGAAAAAATTTTGCAGTTTGAGAGAAATGCAGATTAATATAAAAGATAAAGAAATTCAAGTATGTTTTAACACAACTTGAAAGAAGAGGTCACGAAATGAGTGCAGACCAACACAATACTAATGCTCTTGTTGCACCTACGCCTTAGCTAAAAAGACAAGCTGTGTATAACATAATTTTACTTTCCAACACTGTAAATAATAAAATAAGCAGATATTTTAAAAACAACAGTATGGGCCGGGCAGTGTTGATAATTTTTTTCAATTTATTTTGTTATTGTTGATATAATCACATAAGAGTTTAAGCTCATAACATGCCTACCGTGAATAACCCAAATATATATTTGTGTATTTGTTGCGTTCTTATGATATGAAAATGATTTGGAGTTTATGTTTAATAAAACTTTAAGTATACCACATATTAGCAAAGATTATGTAAAGCTGTCTCCAGATTTTTTTTTAAGTCACTTTGGATGTGGATATCTTTAAACCCCTACTTAACCCAAAACTAGGTACCGGGTTTGAGATTAAAGCATCTCTTGTGTTTAAATTAAATAATTTTCCTTCCGATGCCATATGTTATAAGCAAGCATTTTGCCATCTTGCTAAAATTTTTT
>NDXZ01018900.1:0-12592 GCA_003055125.1 Paykullia maculata
TAGATAAATGAATTGTAAGGATATTTATATTAAAAACGGAGAAACAGAGACGGAGTTTAAAAACAAAACTAAACTAAATTTTTATGTCATGAAATAAGCTATATTTTTAAAATTTATTTAATACTTGAATTTGACTTCGAACATGTGGCTGCTTCTTCTGGCACAAACATAATGTAATGTGGGATTTGGATTTTTACACTAACTTGGCAGCACCGCTTTAAATTTTCGTTTTCCCTAAATATTCTCAATTTATGCAATAGTTTCCAATAAGAAAGACTTCATTTATATATTTATTTGCCAATTTTACCTTTTTTTTACTAGTAAAGTCTAAAGCCTTTAGTACACGAAATGTAAAAAGCAACATGCGCATATGTCTCTGACGTCACGAAAATGTTTAGCATATCTGTAACATTTTTAAAATGAGTTGTAAGGGCTACATTCGGTAAAACTAAGATTGTACACGAAATGTAACTGGGTGTTTTTAAAGCTAGAAAGTGAAATTACACGCCATGTAGCAAATGTCGCTTCATGATGAAGACAAAATTACGTCAGAGTCACATGCGCATGTTGCTTTTTACATTTCGTTTACTATTGGCCTAAGGCTATAACCAATAATTGTTGGTTTTGGAAAATTTTTGTTTGTGAAAATTATTTTATTCGACTACACATTTGTAGGGGAAATGCCAAAGCAGACCACTATGATCATAGATACCTTTCCCAACACTGACTGGCATGAACTAGTATCAGACTAACTATTACAGGCCTTTACTTTAGACTCTACACCTGTGATCCTTAGTCCAATACTGGCCAGGGCTGGAAATTTGCATTCAGCATGTGTTGCCGTCTACCCCTCCTCCAGGCAAATATTATCTTCCTAGATTTTCATCTTGGTCAATTATAGGTATTCCCACCATATCCAAGTACCTTCGTTACTTCATTGCCAAATAATTTTTAAGCACTATACGAATCTGCCTACAAGTGGTTGTCTTCACCCACCTTTTCGGGTTTAAAGAGCTAATCGACTCAACAAACTGCAACTCTTTGTTCTGAACCTCAGTAACTCGCTGCAGATCCCATTTTCACAAGCTTATTGCCTTAAGTATTCCCAGCTAAAACCATGTGTCTCTTAACTCGCATTAATGTTACCTCGTTTAGCAAGGTAACCCTGTTGAACTTCACAATACATTCAAGCACCAGGACTTTAGAAAAGTTTTTCGCCTTTAACTTTGCTAATAATATCTACTTTCTTAGTTTCAATATCTGATACATAATGTTTTTGCATAAATAACTCAAAGATATTTTGGGACTAAATAGATTTTGTTTCTTAAGAAATTGTAAATAAATGATATTGTTTAATCGACTTTCCTTTCTACAAGGGTTTGCAATATACATATTTACATAATTTATTTATGCATGGAAATTGACTGGAATAAAGGCTTCACTATGAAGTAGTCTTTAAATACGATCGTAAGCACTGTAAAGGGCTTACTTAAAAACTGTACTCTAGGGACAAGACTACACACATATAAAGATTTGACTAATATATCACATATTCTATGAAAAGGATTTTAGACTTTTTAAAATATTTATAAAATTTGTGATTCCATTTTGTTTTTATTAAAGAAATATTTAAAAAAAATGTTATTTTAAGATATGGCGTTTAATTAAAATAGGCTTTAAGCCAATGTACCCCTTTAGTTTTAAAAAAGATCCACTAAAACTGAATCTCTGTTATAACGACTTATTATTTATTATATATCATTTCCTTAAATGTATTTACATATATAAAATATTTCTTAAATAATTAATTTAAGTTTTATTCTGGCCCAAGTTCATTTTTAAATTTTCAAAGAAATTTAATTTTTTATTTGTGATAATTAATGAATAATAATTTGAAAAGTAAATTTTGCCGACACTAGCCGAGTGGAATGCATTTTCGAAACCAGCTACGGTTTTCATCATCAGCACTCTTTGATCGGTGGTTAGTGTTGGATGTAAATATCATCTATTTAACTCACAGTTTATTAGGAAATTGGGTATGGTGACTGTCTGTCGCCTATACATATTTATATTTCCTACCACTTAATGAGTGAGAACGAAATTTACTTCAACAACTATTTTTTACTTTTTCATTACATTTCATTTTTCATTCCATACATTTCATACATTTCTTAAATAATTTTTTACATAAATAAATAAAACTATTTTTACTTTTTTAAATACATTTAAATGTCTGTACATCTGTCTTCTGTCGAAAAATATTGCATTATTTTTCGTTTTCCTTAAACAACTCTTGGCCCCGCAATAAACATATTTCATACAAAAGATGCTTTAAAATAAAATGTGTATATTTGTTTAAACACGTATAAAAATGTACATATGTTTTTCACTTTTTTTTACTTGATTTATTTACGTATTTCTTACTTTTATTTATTCGTTTATCAATGAAAAACACAGAAAAAAATTCTCAATGTTTACCATAAATTAAAATACTTTACGCGGTTGGTTGACTGTTAAGAAAGGAAAAATGAGACGAACAAAAGGATAAACATTTATTAAGAAATTTTGTAAAAGTCGTTTGTTCTTGTAGGCATATGTGAGTAATTTGTGATACATGCATATATACATACATACATATGTATGTACATATTTATGTGTGTGTCATGGAAGAGAACAACATTCTTATATAAGCTCGTTATAATTTAAGTAGCATTTCATGATTTTGATATATGTTTATTGCTGTAAATACTTAACGGTTTTGTAATAATTAACCCATTGTGAATTTAGAACCATTAGGCATTATGTTAACAATAATGTTGTTTAAGCAAAAAAAAAATATTAACATTTGGTTATGGTAATTTTATTATTTAATGTTACACAATAAAAATTATTAAACTTTTATATTATCAGCTGTAACAAAAACTGGAGAAATATTAAGGCTTCTTTAGATTCCGCCTCCCTGTAAGAACGTGTGCGATATTAGCACTGAAGACCTCTATGTCAGCAACATACATAAATAGTGATAAAATAACTTTTTTTTTCGAACTAAAACTTAAAATTTTTACTTAGTTTTATCTGCTCATTAGAGCGCCTTGACAATGCATTTTTATTTTTATATGTGATGTTTTAGCTTGTAAATCACTTTATTTAAAAAATATAAGCCCTTTAATTTGCTCTATCATGTGCAGCGTAAGACTGCCATCTAAAAAAAATATAAATCGCTGGTTTTTAAAACTGGAGACAAAAATTCTTCATATCTGCATTTATTTTTTTATATATTAATTTACCTTTGCGTTACGCACTACAGAATTCATAAAAAAAAAACGTTATTAACATTTAATGTTTTTCCCCAACTTCACTACTGAATTATTAAACAGCACGGTGGACATATTTTATTACACTTTCGTATGGCCTACAGCAAGCGAATTAAGTCAGAGTTTTTTACACAAAATTAAAAAAAAAACTTATATATTTAAGAAGGATAAAACATATTTAAAACCCCCATAAATATAAAGCAGTATATGAAACTTCCTTAAACTTGTGAAAAGCTTTAGATTTAATAACCTTTTAACACACACAAACGTGTTGATGCATAAATTTAACATTAAATTGACAAATGATGAGGGACAATTTGTGAATAAACGTTTCAACTAGTTATAAACTGTAAAATAATGTTAAACAAACTGTTTAAGCAAACAAAGGAAACTTTCTTTTCAATAAGAATTATATTACAATGTAATGATGTTATAATGACCAACACTTTTTTTCAAAAGGAAAGGAGCATAATTTCCGTAAAGTTTTGTACCTTTTTGGAGATTTTCGTTAACACAGTTTTTGTACATTAAAGAAAGAAAGTGGATTATCAAAAAACTTCCTAAGCTATGATTTTTGTGAAATAATTTATTTATTTAGCGATAGGGAATTATACAAAAAGTAAATTAAATTTTTTCTACACTTGACCAATGTTGTCTCTGAGTATTTTCAACCATTTGTTTTGAGCAATTTTCTTTTGTTCATGTACGTGATTGAAATAAAAAAAGTTGGCTTGACTTTTCTTTCTATATAAAGAAAATATTTTTTATTGCATTATCCAAAGATTTAAAATGACAAACAGGATTTTAACAATTTATAAGCTACATTATTTATTGTTCCCATAGTCAACCTTAAAATGAGCGTGATTAGACTAGTAGGTGTGGCAACTTTAAAACAAAGATGATGCTAACTTTTCTTTATTGGGCAAACGCTTATAACTGTAATTAATATATTAGGTCTGTGCAATTTTTAAAGTGAAACCTTTTATACACACAGAAAAATAACATAGTTGCAGCGTGTTCACTACGAACATACCACATTCCTAATATTCCCATATGACTGCTACAATAAAATCAAACTACATAAGTTGAAACAATAAATTTTTTATACGAAAATATTAAGGTTAAGTATTTTGTTACTACATGATCAAAGAGATGATTATAACAATTTCAATAGTTCCTATAAAAAAAAAACATTGTAATTATTATTAATTAAGCATGATGTTAACAATCACTTTGTATTGTTGCTCTCTTACTCTTCATAAATGTAAGCACTATGTACTTTATTATAAGGCGCAAAATATATAAAGAACATTGTGTGGTTAGAAAAAGAATATTATATTTTTCAAAGTCATTGCCTCTCTTTGAATTATTCGCAAAGTTATCCTCGCTCTCAGAGTATAATTCGTTAGTAAGATTTTAAAGAAGCAACAAGACAATTTTTAAGAAGAAGTTTTTTTTTAAATAAAAATAATACAAAACCTTTTCAAATTTAAAAAAATGTGGCTGTTAAATACAACAATATAGAATGAGTGAAAATTATTTTATTTGCTATAAATATATTTTACCACATATTGTGTGAAACAAAAAACCATGTGGTAAATGCAAAATTATTAACAGGAATATGGTTGGTTGGTTAACGTGACATTTTGCTACGCGCAAACTGTCAAGTATAGTCAGATGACCCCATTTTGACAAAACCATACCACTCGTCAGATGTGAGCCTCCCCAGGACAAGAAGCCCATGGGAAGTACTAGACTCACCCTTCGCCGTCAGGTATCTCAGCAGGTCGTTCAGCCCGATAGATACCTCACGAAGGCCCTCCAGTATGAGCCCGCCCAGGAAACTGTGCCTTTTGGCAGAAAGGCGAGGCACTCGCAGAGAAGATGAAACACCATTTCCGCGGCATCAACATTCCTGCAACTGCGACAATGTACGTTAAATCGAAGTCCGAATTACTGTGCGTGTTTCCCTAGCATCCAGTGGCCCATTGGCCTACAAGAACATATTATGTTACCTTTTTGAGAGATAATATTATGTTCAAAAAAATAATATATGTCGTATAATACTTTAAACATTAATGATAGTTTCAGTTTATGGTTCCACTAATAATACCTTTTCCTTCTTTCTTAAACGAAATTAAAACTTAAAACGTTTGCCTTCTATTCTTTCCAGGTATATATGTATATTGACTTCTACTGTTCCAAGCTGAAACAAAGGACCGCAATAAAATTCCTCCATCTTAATGTGTCCTGCGACAACGATTAGTCCAGCAGAGTTTGCTTCATTCTTTTTTTTCCAGATATTTGACTGTCTTGGGGATTCCAATCAGTTGCTATCCTAGCTATATATCTCTTCAAATCGTCACCAAACTCTTAGCTATATCAGTGCGGATTGACAACTCTCCTGTCTTTTCCTATATATCCTTGTTAGAGATAATATTAGGGCAGAATATTTTTAGCAAACAAATATATCTTCACCTAAAATCAAAAAGGTCGTAACAACCAAAAAATTTTAAATAGCCTTTTTAATTGATTATTTGTTTAAGAATACCGATTTTATTAATGCCACCTAACAAATAAATAAATAGTCTGAAGTTTATAAGGTTTTTTGCTTCTGCTGTAAAAAAGATCTTTTGGATTTTAGGGGACGATATGTAGTAATTTTGTAACTATTTAATTCAAATTTGGCAAAAGCAAATGTTTAAGAGTTATTGTTAATATTCAGCAACCGTCATCTGCAAATTGAGCTCTTGTCCAAAAGTTAATTCACTGAACAAGAAAGGAATCACGAAAATACTTTTAAATTTTTATTATGTGCATATATACACACATTCATACATATGTATGTACATAAGTATTTCCTGCTTTATTATGCCTTACTAGTGTTACACATGACATGTGTTTCTTTTCCTGCCATTGTCGTCATTGTTAAAGGACATTTTCAACGAAAACGTATATAAAAGAATTTTTTACTTAAGTAAGCAAAAAAAATGTTGGTTCCTGTTATCACCATAAAGTTTATTTAATTTACCAGGACTCAACAAAAGAGGACAGATACAAAAATAAAAAATATTGAAAAAAATATTTTTGCATTTTTGTGTGACATTTGCCAAAAAAAAACAGAAAATGAAAGAAAGACCAAAAATAAAATAAAAAATGGTGTTAGATAAAAGAAAATGAACATTCATTTGAAAAGTCACTTAAATATTTAAAAGAAATATTTTAATTGGCTTAGCATTTGAATGTGAGTGTAAAATTAAATCTAAAATCAAAAGAGAATACGTTTAAAAATGTTTGTTTTAAGGATACAAATCCGCTAGTTAGACCAAAAATACTGATACTACAGCAGTGATCCTTTCCGTTATTATAATCATTTGCCCTCCCTTTTAGCATTATTTAATATGATGGAGTTTTAAATGTCCTTTACAAACTACTGCCCAGTATTAATATATTCTTAAATTTCTAAAGTAATGAAAAGTACTTTCAGTTGTTCTACAGTTGAATGTTTAAAGTCTAACTTAATAATCGTCATCATTATTACAATCATTTAATGTGACAGAACAATTTTTTTAGCTTATATTATACTTTTCTTAAGATCGTGTTTTTCGAGTGCTGTCCTTTGACAGTTACATATATCCTTCGTATTTGTTAGATTAAAGGCCAAGCTAATTTTCAACATATTTTTAATAAAGAAAAAAAGGCACTAATAAAAAAAAATTTGTTTTACCAAAAATTATATTATATTTGGAAAATTTTGAAAAAATTTACTAATTGGACCAGAATCAGCAAACCTATATGGATTAAAATTAATATCATAAAAATATCAAGTTTTCTAAGACTTTAAGTACTTTTCGGACATGTAAATACATACGTACATACATAAGTATACATATACACACACAGATACATACATATATACTCGTAGTGAAGGGTATATTAGATTTGGCATAGCCGAATTAGCGCTCTTACGTGTTTTAAAAAAAATTTTTTTTTTTAATGGGAAGAATTTTTCTCACAAAAAAGATCATTTTTTAACAAACGTCTTAAAAAAAGTTAAACTATATAAAATTTTTAAAAAGATTAACAAAACAAAACATAAAATATATTAAAAGGCTTTTGATAAAAGGAAAATAATCAAAAAATCTTTTACAAATAAAAAATTATTAAACAAAACACATACACACAAATTGGAGTTTTATCCCTCGAATTCCTGGAAGATAGACTATTTTTACCTTGTTATCAAATTAAATAGATGGGGAGAACACCCAGTCGAAATCCTTTCTGCCTATCTCTGGTTTTAAAATACATTATTTGCATAAAGGTCCCTTAAGACCCTAAAGCTTAACCCTTTAAAACTTTGTATTGCGAAATGCTTAAAACAAATTAAACAAACATTTGTAATAAAATATGTTAAATTCAATATTTTAATATTGAACCTCGATTTAAGAATAGTTCTGTTGCATTAATATAATGTTGGAAATATTAAATTCATTTGCTATTTTGATTGTTCCTTCTTTGTTTTGTTAACACTTATTCAAATCATTGAAAGGTAAACTTTTTTAATAATAAAACTCCTAAACTCTTAAAACTACTTGCTTGTTCTAAAAAATATTACAAATTCAATATTTTCCAATTACATATAGCCAACTTCCAATATCAGCAAATATTAAACTTAATCTTCATTTCCCTCACCCCTTTTTCCATCATCCAATAGCATCACTGTTCATTTTTACATTAGTTTTTTTTATTTTGTATCTAAAACTTAAAACCCAAAACATCTCATGGCTACAATTTTACAATTTTTATTTTGCTAAATATGTATGTATGTATTTCTATAGGGCTAAAAATAAAACAACAAAAAATTGCTTTTATCTATAAACAAAAAAGTTGATGTTGGAAACTAAACTTAAGCCTTTATTTACCAAAAAATAAAAAGTGGAAAAAAGAACAAACAACAATAAAAAATTTGTTAAGCTGTAAAATAACTGACCAAAAATCTATAGAGCAGCCGTTCAGTTGAATGTAAAAGTTGTTCGTTACACAAATTTCCGCCAAACAATGCTGAGATTATCTTGTTTCATTTTATTTTATATTATTTATTTATCTTCTTTTTTTTTTGTTAATAATCAGCATTAAAAACCCCTTGGCTCAACCAGAAAAGAAAAACTCTGATAAAAAAATGCTGTGTGATGGTATTTATTAAAACGGCAATAGCAGAGGAGACCATTGTTAAGGGAACACGCTACGAAAAAAACCTTTAATTTATTCATATTCTAAGACATTGCAAGAATATTCGTCTTTTACCAGAATGTTTTCTATAACCAAACCCCTTCAATTTTGTAACCATTTAATACTAATTAATTTTTGCATGTGTTTTTTTATTAAATTATTTCTCACGGCAGACAATAGAAAAGAACACCTTTATGTTAGAAAAGGATTATTCATATATTTTTCGAATATATTGGGTATAAAAATTAACGAATTTTTTTTCTTTAACACCTTGATAACTTTGTTAATTAGAACAGAGCACTGAAACAAAATATATCTAATTTTATGAAAAAGAAAAACAAATAACGACATTTTCAAACTAATTAAAGGAAGAAGAATATCAGGTGTCTTGTACATCTTAAATTAAAGAAAATATCAGATGTCATGGATACCTTAACTTATAAAAAGCTTTTTATTAACAGCAGGTTTTTAAAGATAAAATAATTTTTTCAACCTTTCCGCTACAGACAAGTGTCATTTATGTCTCAGTAAAATTAACTCATACATATTTTTTATAACTTTTAAAGGATTCCATGGATCCATCAATATTTAACCCAATATTTGTTTAAGTAAAAATTTCGCTACAAAAACATTTGACGCAGTTAAAATCAATCAATCAATTAACTTACGATATTTTCCCTTTTAACATTTTTAGTTGGACAACAGCATCGGCAATTCATCCCAAATGGAGTCAAATGGAGGACAACAAATATAGTAACAAATTAAAAGCAAGTAAGAGCGCTATATTCGGCTGTGCCAAACGTTATAAACCCTTCACCACGTGTATTTCTATATGTATGTGTGTTTATATATACTTATGCAGGTATTCACATGTCCGAAATATATTTAAAAACTTAGAAAAATTGATATTTTTATGATATTAATTTTAGTCTATATAGGTTTTTCATCCTTAACTTTGCTGATTCTGGGCAAAGTAGTAAATTTTTTTTAATTTCCCAAAAAGGCATATCTTACACACAAATATAATAATTTTTGTGAAAAAAAAAATTGTTTGCTTATATCTCGTTAATTGTCGGGTTTGAGTGATATTCAGTAAAAGAATTTCGGAGAAATTTCTTATAGTTTTATATCAGTAACGGGTCCGTACGACATCGGTGGGCTGAGAAAAGTTGATTTTAACAGACGACCAGACGGACATGGCTTAATCAACTTCCCTGTCTATAAGGTTATACCTTATGGGGTCACAAATGAATATTGTACAAATTACAAACGGAATGACAAAACTATATGTAACGGGTCCGCCAAATAACTTTTTTTTTGAAAATGCTATAAAAAAAAACTACTGAATATTTTCACAAATTTCTTTTTTTATTTGAAAGTACAATCCTTCCGGTTAATTATGGAAAATAATTTTATTCAAATGGCTGCCTCGGCTGGCCATGCAGTAATCTAAACGATCGGTCCAATTTTTAAGCACATTATGGATTGTGTGCAGCTGTACGAATATTATCCTTTAAAGCGTCAATTGTCTCTGGCTTGTTGGCGTAACACTTATCTTTGACGGCACCCCACATACTTATATGGCAACTGAAGTATATAATGAACTGATCACTTTCTAGTTCGTATAGCATAATTGCTTTTATATAAAACTTATTTCTCTCATATATAAACTTTAAAGCCCAGTTCTGGCATCTAGTAGAAATCATCGACAAATTTTAACAAAACCCAAAGGATTTGTCTATAAGCTCAAATCCAAAAAATGATTCTAAGCCGATCGGTATATTATAATTGGGACGCTACAAATTCCTTACAAACGCCAAAAATTTTACATGTCTCACCTATAGTGATGTAGCGTATAACAGTTCCAAGCAACCACTACAGCACTAACATGAATATACATTGACACTTGGGCATCCTCTATTATATATACCCATCTACACTAACTCAATACAAAGTTTTTCGAATGACAAAAATTGATTTTGATGCCACTCAACTGATTCGTAAAAATTTTGTTCCATGTCTGTGTCTGCTAATGTTGTGTTAATGATGATGGTATCTTTGTTGTTGTCGTTGTTTTAAGCTTTTATTTGACATTTTTACATTCTGCTTTAGTTCGATATTTAATTTTCCAATACAAACCCAACTTGCTGGGATTTGGTTAATTCTACACTGGTAGAGCAGATTATACAAAATAGAGCTGAAAAAAAATCCCTCAACAGAATTAAATGGCCAAAAGCAAGTTTGTTTGTTTGTATATGTGTGCTACAGTTTTATAAACCAGCACATTGAACTTAATCAGGAGTCAGAAAAGAAATAATTAAATTACCAAAACTGTAACACACTAATTAATGTGTGCCACTAAGATACATAAAGGGGTTGACTCTAGACAAAATTAATTTTTTTTTCGTTTTCGGAAAATTATTTGCAGTTTAGTCATGATTCCAAAGGACTTTGAACAGCTTTGGTATGAATCTTTAATACAGTATAATGGAATATAAACAAAAAAAGGTTAAACTAATTGGCAAATTGTGATTGAATTTTAATTATGTGTAATGAATCAAAAAAAAAATAACTAAGGGTAACTGACACTTATTGATTTGGGTTATTTTATTGACATGGCATAATTTTAAATAATGAGGGTCTGTGAATTTTTGCATTTTAATTAAACATTTAAAAAAAATTAAAACATATAAAATTTATAAAAGATTTTCATAAATAACAAAATATATAAAAATTTTAATCCAATATATTAAAAAAAACCCTTCAATATTTGTTAACTAGGGCCAATAATAAAACAATCACCGCAAATTTATTCAGGTGAATTTGTATTAAAAAAGATTTCGTCTTATTGCGCCTTATTTAAATTTAAGCATAAAAAAGTCAGTTATGAAAATTAAGGTTCACATGCGTTAGGACGTTTTTAGAGAGACAAAGTAAATTCATAGCTCATTTTAAGCAAAAATCAATAATGTTTATTTTTGGCACCAAATTTTGCATTCAGATGGAAAAATCAAAAGACAAATAAAGCTAATCAGAGAATATATCTTTAGTTTTGCTACAAACATAAGCATCAACGTTGCCCTTATCACTTATGGCAGTTTAGGATATACATAAATATAAAATCTAAAAAAAGTAAGTAAAAAACCATCGAAAGGGCAGAAAAAGGTATTCCCAATCATTTTAAATGATATGTTTAACAAGTTTGTGTTATTTAAATATTTTCCAAACATTTATTTTATAATTTTTAAACCTTTTTTAACTTTAATGATTTGCTATTCATTTTAAGACTTTATTAAAATATTTGTTGTTAGGCAATTAACAGCAACTTAATTATGGGTTTTTATTGTTATTTTATAATAATAGTTTTTTAATGAGGAATCAGTAGATATGCTCGAATATTTTACATACATATGTAAACAAAATTTTTTTATAAAATTAATTTTTGCAGGAGTATGTATAAGTAACATTTAATTGGGAAAATTACGTATCCCTCATACGTGGGGACCAGAAATGGCAAAAACAATGTACAAAAAGAAATTAGAACAAAATTGTTACACATTTTATACTTGTTTTTTATATTATCTTCTTCAAATTTTGACTAGTTTTTTAGTATTTTAACTTATGACGGATTCTTAAAGCTTAAATCAGTGCTTCTTTAATGGGGGTCCATATAAAAATTTTAGCAAATTCGATATTTAACTCTCAATAAATATCCCAACAAATTAGTATTTAATACATTTTTTCTCTTAATTATTAAATTATTCATGATATTTCTCTAGTCAACATCTACTTCAAGAAATATGTACTTATATACCATAATATGGGTCCCATAACTATTTTAATTGCTTGCGATAGCCGTGAAGGTTTGGATATCAATTTGGAGTAGGAAAACTGAAACCTGAGTTTTACATTTTTCACACATTTTTATACAAATATTATGCAATAACACAGCAAAAACTGGGTTATGACTTGCTCTTACTCAATAACATACTTTCGAATGAGAATTACAAATCATCGACATTACTAAATATTAGTTTAATAATCACAAA
>NDXZ01018905.1:0-14840 GCA_003055125.1 Paykullia maculata
AGATATTACAAACGGAATGACAAACCTAGATATACCCTTACCACATGTGTGTGTTTGAAGGGTATAAAAATCTAATTGAAATTCCTATACCAAATGTTAAGAAAACTCGATCGATCAAACAAAATTTCGATCGATATCGAGTGCTGTAATTAACCCCCAGCTACGGTTTGTTTCATCATTTTTGGTCAATACGTTTAGTATTGGATAGACATAAATATCAATTAAGTTTTTATGATATAGAATGCCGCGATTATTTTCTATTCTAAAAAAAATTGTCAGATAAATGGAAAAGACTATTCTTTTTCATTATCAAGATTTAATTTATTCAGTAACTATTAAAAATTTTTAAACGATAACTAAACAAAAACTTATTTTGTATTTTAGATTACCGCCATTTTGTTGGTTATGGTTGGCTCAACCATTCAAGCAATATTTGGAGATTTCAGGCAATTCGTAGATGATCATTTTCTTTCACCACCTGCCCTTCTTATAGCAATTGGTTTTATTTTGCTGTTTGTAGCCACTTTGGGTGCATATGGTGCCATTAAGGAAAGTGTAATGCTTATAAATTTAGTAAGTAAATTATCCACCTTTTTTAAATAAATTAATAATTTTAAACCTTTTTTTTTATTAATTTCACAATCTCTCTTAGTATGGCTTTTGTTTGTTTTTGGTTTTTATATTGGAAGTAGCCGCCTCTATTGCCGCTTTCGTTATGCAGGGCCAGGTACGTGAAATGTTGGTGCGCACAATGAATCAATCGATGGCTGACTATGAGAAAAACGAATACATACAGTCTGGTGTCGATTTCATGCAAAGCGGCTTGGAGTGTTGTGGTGTTGATGGTCCCAAAGATTGGTCCAAATACATGAATCAAACTAGCAATATCAATGACGATGAAGTTTCAGTACCTTATTCCTGTTGTGGTCGTTTCAATATTGATGACATAAGAATTTGTGACTTACAATATGAGCATGGTTGTTATGGACGTATGGATTTCATTATTTCTCAAAGCACTATGTTGATTGCAACTGGTGCTACTTCGGTAGCTTTTGTGCAGGTGAGTGGAGAAGGCAAACAAATGTTTTTAAAGGCCCTCAACAACAAAACCTTAACCAGACGTAAGCACTTATTTTTAATATTATGCACAATATTTTCAATGAGGCTTATAAAAATTACGACGTTTAGTTATGTTTTACTCCTGAGGCCATATTATGGCATTCGAAAGCAAATTATTATAACTTCTACAACAATAGCAAAGAAACTCAAACGTTCTAACAAAGTTTTATCGATATTAAATAATTTTATTAAAATTGTATTATGAATAAGGATTTCTATAACACCTATTGCTAACAACTCCTTTTATGCAAAGGATGTTATTCTTGTTATCTGTGATTATTTTTATACAGAAGTACTACCGCAAGCAATCTAAAACAATCCATTCGTCGTAGTCAATTACTTACTTACCGTTAACAGTACTCGAGTTTTTGTGATCTCTTCTAAAAAGTATAAAATACATTGGTTTCGTGTGGTTTACGTGGTAGTTTGCTACGCTCGCAAACTGTCAAGTGGAGTCTTTTGACTCCGTTTTGACAGGACCACACAACTCGTCGGATGTACAGTTCGCCCAGGCTATGAACTCCCAGCCCGGGGAAGTATGAGTACTATATCCACCCCTTCGCCGTGAGATATCTCAGCAAGTCATTCAACTCGGCCTCAGATATCTTACCAAGGTCCTCCAGTATGTGGTTGCCAAGGAACCTGCGCCTCTTACCAGATAGGGCGGGGCATTCGCAGAGAAGATGGAGAACTCATCCTTCGTTTTATCCTCACAGCTGCGACATTGGTTGTTAAAGGGAACGCCGAGTCGTTCTGCATGCTTTCCTAGCGTCCAGTGACCCGTCAATACTGCCAGCAGCCTTGATATGTCCCTCCGACCATGACTCATGAGTTCCTCCAAGCGTCTAATATTAAAGGATGGCCATGTCAGCCTGGCAATCCTACATATGTCCAGATTTCACCACCTATTACACTGTGCGACAAAAAACAATTTTTCGCAAAGTACACAGACTTGGCTATATAGGTTCGATAGTACTACGTGAGCTGAGTAAAACCCTAGCCCCGTTTTGCAATATTAAATAAAATATTCAAAAGGTTGTTCAACAGATACCTACCTACAACTTTGCCAAAGACATTAAAACGCTATCACCAAGTCCATTTTTCGGCAAATTCACAAGTTTCCCAATATGTTAAGGCCCATAAAATCAAAACGCGAACTAATATTGCAAAACGGAGCTAGGGTTTTACTCAGCTCACGTAGTACTATCGAACCTATATAGCCAAGTCAGTGTACTTTTTTCATTGTCGCACAGTGTTATTAGCCTTATCAAGAAAGTAACTGTAGATGCTGCTTTTTATGGTCCCCAGTAGAGTTGCGACTGAGCTCGCATAAGAGACATTCAAAGCAGATCCCTCCTTGGCTAGTTCATCTGCCCGTTCATTACGCGCAGGGACCCAAACTAGGTTAATGTCAGACAGTTGCCCTACCCTTGACAGTTCCATCTTACACTGACCAACTAATATGGATGTGGTTCTGTACGATCTGAGTGATAAAAGTGCCGCCTGACTGACGACAAAAATACCGATATTCCCCTGAATATCCCTATCACGCATTAACATGCATGTCTCCCGCACGGCAAATACCTCAGCCTGAAATACACTGCAATCGTCCGGTAGACGGCATGATACACATATATTGAGTTCCTCGGAGTAGACACCGGACCCAACGTGAAAGCCCAGCTTAGAGCCGTCCGTATAGATCCTGATCCCGATAAAATACATTACAAAAGAATTGCATTATTTTATGAAAAATCCAGGGTAATAATTTCTAACACAAAATCACTAAAATAACTTTTTATATAAAAAATATTACGAGAAGGCATTAATTGTATATGCATAAGATTGAAAAGAAAGCAATACCTCAAATTAAAAATAGCTTTACATACATACATATATTAGAGGTGAGCGAAAAAGTGGACGTGTCATAGTTACTCTCCGCCCGTTAATTCAAAATTAATATGGCTAAAATTTCATTTTAATTTAAAAGCTTTGACAATATCAAAAATCTATCTATACAATGATATAATATAATTAGCAATAACTTTAATACTAAACTCACATTTACTGTATAAAAAATATGTATGTTTAAACATTTGTATTTTCTATAGTTTAATTAGGAGTTATTTGGAGGGTTAAAAAATGTATAACTTAATCTTTATAATAACACAACATTTTCTTATTTCAGCTTTTGGGCGCCGTTTGTGCTTTCATGCTTGCCAAGACCTTAAGACGCAACAAGTCCATACGCGAGGCACGTCGCTGGCAATTACAACAAAGTTTGGGTGTCTTAATTTCCGGTGGTAAAATGATTCCTCCCATGAACTCACCAATGACCGGTTACACTCAACTGGAGAAATCGGAAAAGTTCTTAGAAAACGATCCAACCAGCTATACACCCAACAGTCCCAGTGTTATAAATTAAACACAGTTTAATATTAAAAAAAATAAAAAACAAACAAAATTAAAATTTTTCTAATATTTAATTATTTTATCAATAAATTGTTATATGTATGTGTACATTAATTAATTAAAAAATATTTGGTGTAAATAAAAACTAAAAAATTGTGATGAAGGTAGCAAAACGTTAACAAAAGAGACCTTCGATCAATCACTCTAATTTTTTTAAACCACTAATAAATTCAGCTAATAATTTTAATTGTTCCGTTATCGAAATTGTGGCAGTACCTCCTATAACATCATATTGTTCAACATTGCTACTATAATCTGCTACTTTGGCTATATCAATATCGAAATGGGGGCAAATTTGCTGTAAGTCTTCTAGAGGAATTTCGGTTATCTCCAAAGACATACGTTCAGCATAGGCCACCACAGCTCCAATATAGTGATGAGCCTTGCGAAAGGGTACACCTTTACGTACTAGATAATAAGTCTAAAATTAAATTAAATCCCAATTTATATATAAAGTTTTTCTTATAGATATTTAAAGCCAAACTCACCCAATCGGTGGCCAACATATCCGAACTTAAAGCCATTTCAATTTTTTGCATTTTAATTTTCATGGTCTTCACCGCGCCCTCCGTCACCGTCAAAGCCAACTGCAATTTGTCAAAAGCCTCAAAGCAATATTGTTTATCGAATTGCAAATCTTTATTATATGTTGAAGGTGTTCCTTTTATGAGCATCATGGCACCAGTTAATGTAGCACACAAATTGGCCGATAGACCTCTTACAAGTTCCAAACTATCAGGATTACGTTTTTGCGGCATTAAACTACTACCCGTTGAAAAATCATCGGAAATTTGTATAAAATCAAATTCTTTGGTGGCATATATAATTAAATCTTCGGCAAGGCGTGATAAATGCAGACCCACCATGGAACAACAGTAGATAAAGTCAACTGAAAAAAAGACAAAATGGGGCAATTTTAAAAAAAATAATAAAATGTCTTTTAAATATACATATATATATAAACTCAAAAAATGTAAAAAAGTAACCCAAAAGTTGAAAAAGTACATTTTCGCCCCCTGTTAACCCGAACTTTCCCCTTTCTCTTACCCATTATTATTATTGTTAAAATTTTAATTTGCTATACTATTTTTTATGTCTGAAGAAATCCGTGTTTCAAATTTTACCCAAATCGGCCTATTAATTTACTATTAAACGCATTTTCCCGGTTTTCCATCTTTTCGGTACTTTTTTAGTCCCCATTCTAGTGTCTAATTTTTCCCCCCAAATAGTAGTAGAAGCATAAGTGAAGCTTTTCATGAATTCAATCAAAATTCAAAAAAAATATTTTTTTTTTAAAAGTACCAAAATTAAGCACAATTTGTATCCCTATAACTTCGAATATCCAAAAAGTACCGAAAACATATTCATATTTTTTGAAGATGTAACGAATACAGTTAAAATAAAATTGCTTTGTTTATTGGCTTAGAAGTTCAAGAGGCCCCAAAAAAGTACCAAAGTATAATTTTTACCCGTTTTTACTCCCTAGACCCCCAAATTTGAAAAGAGTACCAGACACATGTCCGCTTATTTTTTGAGTAGGATACAATGCCTACCGTCAAAATTTCATATTTCTTACTTCATGCGATTGGGCTGTACGATAATGAATCAGTTAGTTAGTCAATTATTAACTTTACTCTATTGAACATTTGGATGAAAAGTGGGCGTAGCATCCAAAATTTACAAAAGAATGTTAAGCTGTATTCACCCATTGTGTCTGAACAAAAATTTTGTCTGGAAAATTTTTTTTATATTAAGTTTCAAAAAGAGAGACATCAAACTCATTGTTCAGACACAACGAGTGAATTCAGCTTTAGCCTATTGTTCCTTTGGGACTATCAGTAACATGCTGTAAGAGCTTAAAAAATCGGTCCAACAGTGTTGCTAGCTATAAGTACAAACATACAAACAAATTTTTTTCATCTTTATATACATATATAGATCGATAGATAGAAGAAGATAATTTTTATTATTTACGTTATAAAAATAAATCTTTATATTTAAAAAAAATCTTAGTTTTTTCGCCAACTTGTTAAAAATTTATTTTTACCTTTATTCTAATTTATGTATGTAGTTTTTTTTTTAATGTTACAAACAAACATGCTTAACTTTTATTAGAAATTTTAATATTGTTAAACATCTGTCTATGTGAGAGTAATCTTATAAAAGAGACGCGCTTGCCAAACTAAAATCGAAAAAGTTTATTTGTTTACATTAAAGATTTATTTACATTTTTTAAAAGCTCTTAAGTATTTTAAAACTGAGTAAAAATAATATAAAGATTTCTTATCATTTTTGTTTTTTTTTTTGTATACATACATACATATGTACTTATACTCTTGCATCAAATGTTTGTGAAAAATTTCCTATTACATAGAGATAACATCGTGAACTTGAAATCTGTATGCACTATTTCTACGTAACAACTTACCAACAAAATCACGATCGCCCACAGCATGCATGCTGTTCGCAGTAACGGCGGCAAATCCTAAACGTTCTGCCAACCAAACACGATCGATCTGTAAAGGATTACCAGCTAATGCACCGCTGCCCAGAGGTAAAACATTTGTGCGACTACGCACATCACACAAACGCAAACAGTCTTCACGCAGGGCAAAGGCATGGGACAACAGCCAATGGGAGAATTGTACTGTCTGGGCCCTTTGCATGTGGGTGTAACCGGGCATAAGCACACCCAAATGCTGCTGCGCTTGCTGTGTCATACTTTCCATGAGATTACGCAAGCTTAAGCAGGTTTCGCGTACAGCCTTGCGTAACCAAAGTTTCATATCGGTTATAACTTGATCGTTACGACTACGTCCGGTATGTAAACGTTGTCCCACCTCACCCACCAATTCGGTTAAACGGCGCTCGTTGACCGTATGCACATCCTCGTCGGAGGGTAGAAATTTTATCAAACCTTCTATCCAATCATAGCGTACCAACTCTAGACCCGTCAAAATCTTTGCACATTCTACGGCCGTTAAATAGCCGGCCTTATTCAAAGCCTCTGCATAGGCTTTACTGCCATCAATGTCATCGGCAAAAAGTCTTGCATCTAAGGGTAGGCTGCAATTTAGTGCGGCAAGACTCTCATTAGTTTTACCGGCATTTTTACCAAAACGACCACCCCACAATTGTTGTGTCATGGCAAAGTTTTCTTTTGTTTTTTTTTCCTAACTTAAACTTTAAATTGTTTTCGTTCTTCCGTTAGATGCTAATAATTTAATGGTCTTTACTTATTCAGATTAAAATCACAACTGTTGTTAGTAATAATCTCGCGTGTAGTTTCTAATTTGCTTTAAAATTATTTAAATTGTTTTCCGTTATCTCTTTAATATGTTTAAGTTTTGTTTTTATTTTTTTATTTTAGCTCACTCTAGCTTGAATAAATAAAGGCAAAGTGATGTGTTAATTTCAATTAATTATCTGTATTTGGTATTTATCATATTCATAATTCTAAAAAATTTATTTTTTAGTTTGAGATTTTAGAATTTGTTGAGATATTTTATTGAATAATTTATTAAAAACAAAAATTGATTGCTTTTAGCAATAAGAATTGCATCGACACTTGTTTTTGACTTAAAGAGATGACAGATAATATTAGAGTTTGTGTATATAAATATGTGGCGTTTTTTTATTAAAAATTTTATTTATAATAAAGTTATTACTTTTTTAATAATTAATTTAACTTAAAAATTTTAAGAAACTCTTATAAAACTACAAAATTTTAGAAATTGTAAAACGAAAAATTAAAAAAAAGTTAAGCAAAAATGTGTTTATAAATTAGAATTTTATTAAAAAGTTTTCTATTAAAAAAAAAAAAAAAATGTAAAATACACATTTTATAAGACATTTTTCTAATAAATAAATTGTTTAAATATTTTCCGCATTTTGATAAAAATGTTTCTGTATAATAATCAAAGTATTTTAAAAATAGAAAAACTTTTGTTATTAATGCTAGTTATTGAAACGCATCACACATTTCGATCGAATTTAGTTGAATTCCGTGATTGCTTTTATGAACGATTTTGTTTTACTGTATTCAGATTTTATATATTTTGTATTTTATTTGATCCACCAGGCATTGCATACCTCAAGATGGTACTTTAAGTTTTACTTACCGTTTCGTCCTCGTTCCTAAAGTAATTATAAGAATTTTTAACATTCTCGTAGTTATTTGATTTGATTTAGGCCTTTTTATACCCTTCACCACATGTGGCAAGGGTATATATAGGTTTGCCATTCTGTCTGTAATTTCTACAATATTCATTTGCGACCTCATAAAGTATATATATTCTGAATCCTTATAGATAGGGAAGTTGATTTAGCAATGTCCGTCTGTCTGTATGTTGGTTGAAATCAAGTTTTCGTAGCACCTATTGTTGTTTGTGGTATCAAACTTTTGGAAATAATTTTGATAAAATCGGTATTGACAACTGGCAATATCCATCAATATGTGATATAAGCAAAAAAAAAGACGACCACCTTTTTTACACAAAAAATAACACTACTTTACAAAAATAAGGTATTTAATTTGTTGCCGGAAAAATGTTAACTTTTGTTGACTATATATGATACACAGGTTTCAAATATATGTACATATAAGTAGAATTATAATTTTTTTAATAAATTTTTTATTATTACGAACTTATTTGTTTTAAGACAATTAATTTTAGTTTTATTTTGGCTCAAGTTCATTTTTTTAAATTTGCAAAGAAATTTAATTTATTATTTGTGATAATTAATTAATAATAATTTGAAAAGTAAATTTTGCCGACACTAGCCGAGTGGAATGCATTTTCGAATCCAGCTACGGTTTTCATCATCAGCCCTCTTTGATCGGTGGTTAGTGTTGTATGTAAATATCATCTATTTAACTCACAGTTTATTAGGAAATAGGGTATCGTGATTTACTTTTCAAATTATTATTAATTTATTATCACAAATTTCTTTAAATTTCTTTAAAAATGAACTTGAGCCAGAATAAAACTAAAATTAATTGTATTAAAAATTAAAATACTTAAAACGTATTTTTCAGTCATAGTTTTTAAAATGTTTATATAAAAAATCAACATTATATTTCAAGTTATAGTTTAAATATATATAAAACACTTAATTTAATAAATTTCATTTAAATATTTAGAAAACATTTTTAACAAAGTTTGAATTTTGTATAAAGATTTCGTTCAACAAACTTAAAAATTGTTTATGAATATTAGGGTTAATTTTCTGATATTTAAAAAATCTTCCTTTGTCATTAAATTAATAGGTATGACATTTTTTGTTGTAAAAAAAATGTTTTTCTTATATATGCACCACATGCTTTACAAATGTTTTTACATGATTACAACTCCACCTAATTTCAATCTGACATCTACCTAGCTTAAACTACATTTTTTTAATAATTAAAAACAAACCTCTACTTTTCTTCTCAATAAATATTTTTTATTTATTTTAAATGATAAATAAAGCCTCTGAATATTACTTTTAATATTCCAAACGTTAAAAAATAAAAACAAAAATCACAAATACCACAAAATAAAGCCTCAAACTATTACGCTTCATCCAAAAAAACCTTAATAAGTTCACAGCATAGGCGATGTAAAGGCAAACCCATGACACAATAAAAATCGCCATCAATGCGAGATATTAAAGAACCCCCTGCACCCTGAATGCCATAAGCACCAGCTTTGTCCCTGTATAAATTAAAATTAGTAATAAACATTTTTTTAAATCATTGGTTTTAAAAATTACAAAGGATCCCCAGAATCTACATATTCTTGTATTTGTTCGGATGTCAATTCACCAAAGTACACATCAGCCGTTTCGGTAAAGGCACGTACTCCTTTGGAATGTTTTAATACTACACCAGTAAAAACGCGATTGCATTTGCCCGAAAGACTAAATATAAGTAAACTAATTTTATATCTTAACAACAATTATTTATGTCCTACTTTGTTAATATGCGTACAGCGTCATTGGCATCTTTCGGTTTACCATAGATCTCTGAACCCATTGTAACCATAGTATCCGCGGCTATTACCAAAAGTTCCTCCGGATTATCACCATTCTTAAGACGTTTATAGACCTCTTCCGCTTTGCCTAAAGCGGTAGCTTCGATAAACTGTGAGAAATCTTTAAAGTCTCCTGGATATAAGTTTTCTTCAAATGTTGATGGTATTAATTCAACATTAAGACCCTAATAAAAAAAATGTTTAAATTTTTCATGACAATTCCAGAGACAAGACTTACTAAAGATTTCACTAATTCCTGTCTGCGAGGTGAGCCACTGGCCAAAATAATGCGCTTTGAAGACAGCAGATGTTTAATGGGAGCCAACATAATTTTCTTTTAAAATTTAAGCATAAATTCTATTAAAAATTGCCGTCAGTTTTTATTGTTTACGTTTTGTTTAGTTATTATCAGTTATTATATTAAAACTTCATTATGAAGTTCATTATGAGAAAAAACGTGCAAAAACATCTGTGTTTAGTAGACACATCAGGAAAATATATACCAGGGTTGTATTTTTTGGCATGATAAAGTAGTTATCTATTTTAAAATTAAATACTCAGTATAAAAAAACTATATACATATATACAATTTTAAAATTACAAACTAATGATATATGCATAGAGTTGAAACTGGTAATTATGCCATGACTACAATGGAATTGTATTATACCTACTACACAAAATATTTACAAGTATAATTACTTTGTAATAGGTATATCATATTTTAATATTTAATATTATTTGCGTAAAAATATTTATTAATCTCGTTGTGAAAAAAAGTATTTTAATATATATTAATATTAATCTAAATTTAATCTATTTTATTTATTAATATGTTCTAATTGAAAATAATTGTAAAAAGATCCTCAAAAATGTTTGATTGACAAACTGTTTAAAAACTAAGTTTTAGTTTTTAGTTTAAAAATAAGGACTTGGGAAATAAAATACTGATCTCTCTCTTGCTTATCTTTTTTCATTGAACTACTTTAAAAATAATCTACATTCCAGTTAAAATCTTTCTTTTGTTTCTTACGCTTTACAGCACAAATCAAAGCCATATGTCATTAAGAACTCAAATATAAATTGAAAAACAAACTTTGATATGCATTTATCTATAACAAATCATATAATCTAAATCTTAAATACATATGTACCAAATAAGTATGTTATATGTTGGATACTACTGATGTACATATCTGTATTAAAAAGTACTATTTTGTCGTCTTTGCCATCCCTATCGTACAGTAAGAAATTTTTTTTTGTTAGTTTTATTAGTATTTTTGAGTACAACACAACGAGTGGTATATGAGCGTATAATAAATTTACGTCACTTTTAACACAGTGTATACTTGGCGAAAAAATTAATTTTGGATAAAATAAGATTAAAGATTTTCAACAAAAATTTTACAGTTTAATATTAGGCGATTAAAGAGTGTCTGGCATATTATTATTAACTAAATCAAGTGTTTAAAATAAAATCCTCGACAAAAAGTGAGGTTATAATTAAAACAAAAACCATAAAAAGAAAATCGAAAATTAGAAGAAAGTGTTGAAAGGAGGAAAATAGCAGAAATTTTTGACTGCCTTATGAAATTTAAGGAAAATTCCTCTTAACAAGAAAACATTCATTCAATCTAAAGTGTTAAAATAGTAATTTTTAGATTCAAGTATTTGACATTTTGTGTTAAAAATAAACGAAAGTTTACCAAGAAAGCCTTATCGAATTAAAGAAATTGTGAAATATTTTAGCTATTTTTTGACATTGTTGGTTTAAAAGGTTTTCACAACGCCCAACTTGTTTTAGTTAGTCTCAAATGTGTATGGCTATTGTGGTAAGTATTTAGTTGTCTTCTCTTTCTGTTTCTTTATATTCCTTGCAGTGTTATCGGATTTCGGTTTTCTTAGTGTGGAAACCGGGGATATGGAATACACATTTTGTTTTGGGAATTTTTACAGAAACAATTTACATCTGTCACTGATAATTAATTTTAAAGAGTTGAGAATATAAATAGGTAGTTTAAAATTGAAATGTTTTGGAAGTGTTGTATACATTCGTATATTTTAAATTGTTTTAAAAATATAAATTATTAGAAAACTTTTACTAAGTAATTGGTTACTTTGCTTTTTTGTTTTTTAATACAGGTAATTGAATAAGATTAAGTTGTTTTTTAAAAGAATACTTACATTCATACCTACATATGTATGTATGTATGTACATATGTAAAAGGGGTCAACAGTTTGGGAAGAAGTTCCCAATTTTTTTTTAATAGAGCTCAACACTTGAGCAGGATCCAAATAATTAAACCGTAGGTACCTTGTTTACAAAAGACATGTGCTAGTGTCGGGAAACTTAATTTTTTAGAGTAGTCTCTTGGTTATCACAAATAAAAAATTTATTTCTTCATAAGTAAAAATTTAAAAATTAACTTAGCCAGAATAAAATCTTTAAAATTATGTTCTAAAATCGAAAAAATTCGATTTTGTAAATAGGTAAAAAAGCACCAAATGACGGAAAAGTACAGGAAATGACATAGGTACCTATTAAGTTTATATTTAAAAAGGGACAGTAAGTTAATCGGAAAAGAAACAAGTTGCTTGTTGTTCAAATGTTTCTTTTAAATTAATAATACCTACTAAAGCTTTAAACGTTTTTTTTTAATTTTTGGATTTTTGGAGTATTAAAAAAAGTATCGAATTATGCATTTTATAGTCACAAGTAACTATTATTTACAACTCAAACAACAATAGCTTGTAAATATATACATAAATACATCTAGTAAAAAACGTCTTATGACAGTTGGCTTTTTTTGTTAATTTCTTTTAACTACAGTAAACACTCGGTGTACGTGACTACAAATTATTTTGAAGGTTCAGTGATTGCGACTGGTTATGGTTGGCATAAAAATGTTCCTTTTTACTAAAATAATAATACATATTTCTTTCGTTGTGACTTGCCATGTCTTTTGTCTAAGAATAGGACCGTTAATTAATTTAACAAAGCCTAAAATATACAATTAGTATTAGACGGAATTTTTTGTAAAAATCAATGATAAGCGAATTATCAAAATCCGAAACGGAGTATATATATGATAGTGGTCATGAGGAAAATTGAAATAAAGAAGACGATGGTTTATTGCTGAATATATGCAAACAATGGGCTTTTGAAAATAATCACCTCTATTATATATGTCGTTACCGTTGTTCTTGTCAAATTATAGTCAATGTCACATTGACGACGTTGTCGTTGTCATCTCGACAGTAATTTGGCATCTATTTGCTAAGGATGTTGTGTTGACGTCGACTTGTTATCGTTAATTAAAATCTAATAAATTTCATACTTAAACATTTTGTGCTATTTTGTTGTCTGTAATTTTAAAACGGTTAAAAAATGTTTTTTTTGTAAAATATTTTAGTAAAGATTAAAGTGATGAGGAAATCAAAGAAAATATTAGACTTGAGAGAAAACGCATTAGGCAAAGATAAGACCTTTTTTAAATAAAAAAGAGATAAGCTTGCCAAAATCTTACGTGTATTCTATTTGATAACAGGTTTATAGAATATTTCCTCTGAAACAAAACGGCTTTTAAATCGTCCGAAAAAAGAGCCCTGGATTAAGGGCGTTGTATTTTCTTGCTTAAGAGTCTTACCAGTTGAGTTTCGAGAATAATGATAATTTTTAAAACTGGTTCTAACTGGTAATTTTTTATCTTTTCCATTTTTAATTTATTTTAAACACCTCGAACGGCAACAATTTACAACATTCGTTTTAGTCGTTTTAAAATATGGCATCGACAGATAAAGAGTTGATTTAAGTCAAAGTTGATTACTTGACGCCTTGGAAAATATCAACTACCTGTCAATATGATTTAGCAAATACTATTTTCCACAGTCAATGTGACATTCTGCATACGACCACGTACATAAAAAGGGTTAATAAACGACAACAGCACTTTTCGAATGCGAGATTTAGAAAAATAATATAAAAAAGTCTCCAGCTTTTTAAAGTTTATTTTAATGCAAATTTTTCACAAATATGTACCGGACAAAAATTTGTTATTTAATATAATAACATAATAGTTTTTGAAAGGTTTTAGGATCGGTTGAAGCTAAAATCAAGTTTGTGCGACATCTTTGGTTTATACGTTTCAGGAAAACCGAGTGTGCACTGTGTTGTGTTATACTTTATTATAGTCTATAAATAATAAAGTGTTAAGTGATAATGCCATAATGACAACTTTTTTCTCTTTAATTTAAAACATTTTATCTTTTCTTAATTGCATTTTCTACTCTTAAAAACATGCGTTAACTGGTGCATGATAATTAAAAACACCAAAAACCTTAAAGGAAGTAAGAAAGATGTACAGTATATTTGCAAATAGTTTCCTTAACTAGTAACTTTGTTTCAGTTTTTTTGTAAATAAGGGGTCAAGTCTAAACACCTAAAAGAAGATTTTCTGTTATATATACATATATATGCGCAAATCGCAGAAACATTCTACCAAGCAAAAATTTTTCAAATTAATCTAACTCAATTTTTTTCAATTAAATATTTGACTAGATGTTTAATTTTAAAAAATAAAAGAAAAAAAAATTTATTTAGATGACCTTAATACAAAAATTATTATCAAATCCTACCCTACCTCTGTGTCTTAAGATTATACAAGAAATTAACATTTTTTTAAAGGTTTTACTTTGGTGTTAATATATGTAGATGGTCCGATCAAAGGCCATACTTTTATTCATATAATTTTCTTTAATTTCAGTAAAAAATTTTTTGTTTACTATTTTGGAAAGATTGAAATTAGGTATGAAATGTCAGGTCCATGCGTTGTAGCGTGCGTCACGGAAAATAAGTTTTTTTTTATATGAGAATAAACATTTTTTTTAAGTTTTCTATATTTTTAAATCAAGTTCATATTTTGCTTTTATGCAAATAAAAAATTAACGATTTGAGGTCTTCCTAAAATTGCATTAAAAACCTTTGCAATTGTTATTGGATTATCGGGGTTAGGAAAATTACAGAGTTAAAAAAACATAAGGTTATACAAAAATACATTCATTCATTTCTACTGGAAGCTCTGTTTCGCATTTATCCTATGTATAATCCCGTCTAACTTTGGCAACTTTAAAAAAAAAGTGTGTTATGACGAAGCCAACGAAGTTTGTATGACGAATAAAAACATACATTTTCATATTTTTTAATATCTCGAAAACTAGTAGAGACACCATTCTGAAAAT
>NDXZ01018915.1:3248-20190 GCA_003055125.1 Paykullia maculata
GCCTAAATTCACAAAACCCGGAAGTTTTCTATTTCTCTAATTTTTAACAGAAAATGTTTTATGTGGAACACTCTGTGATGCACAGCATATTTAATTTTAACTTATTGTATACTTAAGGGTATTTCACATTCATTTCATGTATTAGTATTTACATACCTGCTGCTTTAATATTTTTTTTAGTTAACAAAACAAAACTTCTTCTTAAGCTTTCTTAATTTTAGTGATCTAGAGTGTATCAGTTTTAAATACTTAGTAAATTTTTTAAGCCTGTTTTTTTAGATATGGTCAAGCTGTCAGTAACAGAACTGCAGGGTTATTATTTGATAGAAATATCATAACTCACGTTTCTCTAGGTTGTATTACAGCCTCATTTACTGCATGTGACATATACAAAATTACAGTTACCCTAAACTAGCTTTAAAAACCAAATAATATTTTTATAATAACGGTCGATAGTAAATTAGGATTCGTTATAAAACAAATTTTTTTTTAATTCTGTTGAGCCACAGCATATCTATTATTTATTATTCTGTTAGCAATTCTAGAGGATACTGTGTATAAAATGTAGATATTTAATATTGGTTTTTTGGATTCTGGGAATACTTTATAAGTTTAAGCTAAACTTTTAAAATACATAAAATAGATACAGAGCTTGAGATTATATTTGCAAAGATCGAAATATCGCTTACCTGTGTAAAGCAATATAGTGGCCTATGGGTCATAAATTGGGTACATACATCTGTTAGACGGTTGTGCTCCTTCCGAACAGGCATGAACCTAATAAGCCCTGTGGTTACGTTAACAAATTAAATATATTTAGATAAACAAGTTTAAAGTTAAAAAACTAAAATTTTTTTCCTACGTTAAGTATTAAGAGTAGACATGTAATTGGGTTTGGAAGATGTTATATTTTTTAACGTACGCTACGTGCTATACCCTCTACTCCACGTGACAAAGGTGTATTTGTTTGTCATTTCGTTTGTTATTCCTACAATACTCATTTGTGACGCCATAACCATGTCCGTCTGTCCACCTGTTGAAATCAACTTTACTCTGCCCCCTATTTTACTACGAAAACGTTATTAATATCAATCGATTAAAAATATCCCTTAGATTAATTCTTTTTATTAAAAATCACCAAAATCTTCAGAACCTTTTTTTAACACAAAATTCTGATATTTGTGTGCAAGATATGCCTTTTGGTAAATTTGAAAAAAGTTAACTAATTGGCCCAGAATCCGCCAAAATCATACAAAATTAAGTTTTCTAAGATTTCAAATACCTTTCAGACATCTAAATACAAACATAAATATACATACTCATTCATAAATAAATACAATTCTTATTACATACCTACACGTAGTGAAGGGTATCTCAGATTTGGCACTACCGAATATAGCACTCATATCTGTTTTTACCTATGAAGGTTCTTATTTCTTACATACTATGACAATGAAAAAATAAATATCTTTTAAGGGTAAATGCAAAATTGAGCTTAAGACAATAGAATAAAAAGGACCGACTGCAGCAAGAGGACTACCAATATAATGGATGAAAAATATTGATTCAAAGCACATTTTGACACTTTCGTTTAACGCTGCATCAACTCTCCTGTAGTAGGCAGTCCATGTTTCTCTAGCTTATAATAAATGACACTAAACAACTGTTTTATTCCTTAGCTCAATAAATATTTTGCAATGGTGTTGTTTATCTTCAATGACCTCTCTTAATATATGCCAGCTTTACTTTACATTTTATCGCCAGTCACAAGTATTGAATCTGCATTTTTTACATGACAAATCGCGGTCTGACAATCTTTCGAATTATTTTTATATGACAGAAAGTTTCCACGATGATTTAAAAATCCTAGTTTAGAACGAAACAAAATAGCCAGTTGGTTTTCTTCTTAACATTTTGCAAGTGTGTTGGAGTGTTTATGGCTTATTGTAGAGTACAATTCCCATTTTTTTACATTTAAACTGTTGTGGCTTTTCCAAACGCCCTTAATCATCTTTATTGAAGTGCCAAAATTAATTTTCACAAGTGGTTATTAGGAAATTGTGCTGGCCATTAACATTTACAAGAACATGGTGACTTCTTGCTGCACCTTTTCTTATAAAAGAATAATTATACAACATTTCCTTTTTATGGTTAACAATTTTACAAACACACACTGAGTGCAATTACGTTGTAACCACATTTAGCCAATTATTTCTTTACATTTGATTGCAACTTTTCTAAAACATGTTTTTATTCATTCATCAGGTAAATAACTTTAACCACATCGTAATCAAATTACAAAAGTATTTGTAGCAAAATCCTTCGGTGTTGAATTGAAATCTTAAGATAAATATACATCAAAACTTTCTTTCACTCTACTATCAATTACAAGTAAACTTTCTGAAATGAAATTGGAAATTGTTGCTACAAAAAAGTTTAGTTTAAATTTAATTTAAAAAACGAAACAAAAAAAAGAAAAAAGTTTAAAAGAAAAAAATGATTCACAAAGTAAAATGCAACTAACTGTGTAGTTTTACACACAAACTGTTAGTTGAAAACTATAAAAATACATAAACATACATATAAAACACCTAATCTAACTTATATGTACAACTGAACTTACTTTTCCCCAGCTTCTCGGTACTTACAGTCACACATTCTTTTTTTGTTGCGTTAGCATATATGTATGTACATATACCTTTGTAAATAAGTATTAAACTTTATGAATACTGTCATCAAAAGTTTATAAAAATAAAATGAAGGATGATCAAAAAAAGGCATAAAAAGGAACACGAACGAGATACATGTATTGTACAAATGAATGGATAAATGATAGAATGAACGAACGAATAAACAGACGAACAAACGAATATATGTTTATTAAATTTTTAAACTTTAGCAATGAATTGACATAAAAATGAAAACTTTTTATCACGTCTGCAGATAAGTAAAACAAAAAATCTATAAAATAACATATAAAAATACTTTCTGACATAGACACACACACACATACAAGCATATATGTATTTAAAATAGCATGACATACAGGAACTTCCGTTACGTAGTACATGAATTTTAAAGCAAAGTGTTAATGAATAGTAAACTAATTGAATGGTGACAACGACTATAAAAACATGTACTTCTCATTAACCAAGCAAAATATTAAGTATAACACATTTCATACATCGAGTTGTAAGCTATAAATCGCCCATAAAATATACCAATTAACTTTTTGAAAGTATTTTGGGTCATTAATAAAAATTCCAAAAATTTGTTGGCATCTCTGCGATAAGAATATTGCCAAGTCAGTATCAATATTAAATTTTGAGACTTACTTTTGTTGCTGACAATAAAAGTAAACAGTAAACCTCTATAAAAATTTAAGTATATATATTTCGTATTTCCATTAAGTAGTGTGTTATGCAAAATAAAACTATAAAATATTTACATATTTACAATTATCAGCAATATATAAAACAATAGCAGCAATACTGGAGAACGAGCATAAACATATAAAATGCACAAAAACATAAAAGTGTCAGATGATGGGAGAATGAGAGAAGGTGTTAAGGCAGGCAGCAACAATAAGTTTTAAGTGAAAGGAAATGTAAGAAGAATGTTGAGTTGGTCTATATAAGTTTTTTGTTTTCCTTTTCATAAAATAAATTGATAATATGCTCTCACTCACATTGTTCTTGCAGGAATCTCTGTTGTAATACTAAAAAGGTATAAATATAAAATATATGCCAGTATTGCCGTAGCCAATAGCTAAATTGTATAAAACTTGTGTAAACGTACAAATTGGCAGCAATAATTTTGTTGTTATGTATTAAAATTTTTCTGGAAAAAAATTTAGTTATTATTTCTTTAAAATTAATAAAAAATGTATATCTTTTGACAGAGAAAATAGATTTATCTTCTACATATTCTTTTATATTTTTTTAATATACAATTTTTGAGATATTTATATTTATTTTTTTAAAATATCTTAGTTTAGACGAGCAAACATTTGGAAGAAGACATCTGAAATTCTCTTTTGTTTTTATATTCGCATTCACACAGACGAACATGTTGTCGGAAACACTCCATTATTATATTTTTGTTAAAACTACTCAAAACAACGCCAGAAAAAAGAAATTAAGAAAGTAAATGTCAACAAAGCCAAGTACCGAACACAAAAACGATGCACTCTTCCCCACCCGTAAAATGATACAAAACTAAATGTTTTCATGTCTAAATGCAGACTTACCTTAAGTTATTTTCTTATAAATTATCCTTTTTAAAGGATTTTGTTTAAGTAATGTATCACATGATTTATTGAACACTCTAACATAAAAGATGGAAAACCCTATTTTTATCATAATCTGAGGACTAACCTAAACAAAACGTTTGAACTATTATTAAATTTTCCCAAATATCACACAAAATATATTTCTCCATAATAAAAAGTAGCATTTGACTTTGCACATACATTTTTGCAAAGATTTGTAAAGGAGAAAACCTGCAGGAGTAAGCCTCGAGTTTAAGGGCAATCCTTACGTTAGGGTAACTGTTCGAATTCAACTAACATTTGCGTTACGAGAAAGCTTAAAGATTTCAATTCCCGGATAGAAACAGTACTATACTTAGAACGTGTCTGAGACCATACCCATGGATAAATTTCTAAAGTGCTTTAAGATGGTCATACGCCACAATTACTTGTGTTAAAGATATTTTAAGAAATAATATGATACAAATTAGCCAAGAAGTACTTTGGGCTTGTAGTAAAAAGTTGTAAGAGTCAAATTGAGCTCAAAGGCTGACATTATGTTTTGTCCCGGGGAATACACAGTAAGCATGCATATTTGTAAGTCCAGAATATTTGTATTAGTGTCAATTGGCACACTATACTACTACCAAGAATAGGTATTTTCCGCAGCAAAATATATTGCCTATAAGTCTAGACTTTGTATGAAATTTAATATCTTACGATGCTCTCCAGAAAACGTAGTCTTTTATGGCGCAGAGTGACAAACATTGGCAAAGTACTCCATGAACATTCCATGTTGCAAAATCAACAGTTTGTAGTGTCCCGCTGACGTTGTTCAAGCAATATCTGAGATACCCTATTAGTATAAATTAAACATCATAAGATATATGTAAGTGCCATCAAGGCCCCTGGCTTTCTGTGAGTTTTCCTTACATTTTCATATATGCATTAATATAAGAGCATTTATTTATCCTAAGGTCTATTCTAAATATTGAACATCAACATGTCTCATTATTTTTATGCCATAATTGAAGCGTTACTTTTTACTAAATCTCGAATGTTATGTGACAAATGTGCAATACGACTGTCGAGGAAGTGTAATCTATTGCGCATATCACAGCTTAATTTTAGGTAAGAATTTTTACGCCAGTTGTCTTACTGCAATCGTTAATGCTTTTATATATTTGTTATTTGAAGGGTTGGGGCATAATTGAAAATGCAAATATGTAGAATTAACTTAATCACTCAATATTTCTATTTCATGAAAGTAGAGTGACCCATTAGAATGTAAGAATATTTATTGTCATAACGTAAAAGAGTAGGTTTTTTCGGTTGATTCTCAAATTTTTTTTATTAAAAAAATTCATCATATGTACACATTTTAAAAGAATGTGGCAACACTGCCGTACATATATGCACTCACCCACGTTGAAAGATTAGTATGTGTTTAAATAATCTGTGCGTCGGGCTGTGTTTGCAAGAAAACTAACGAGATGTGTCAGCATAAAAAAAGACTGCTGCTATTAAATGCTGATGACAACAATAATTTTCAGACACATTTACGCAAGTGTTAAATTTATGCATTATACTCATACTTGGTCTTATACTTTCAATTCAGTCTTCTATACAAAAACACATTTCTATTGTTTTCGATTAAAGTTGTTATATTTATACCCTATATTAAAAACGCAATTTGGTAAAAAAAATATGTAAGTGTTTCAATATGTTAAAGCACATCCAAGAACTCAATCCAACATTTGATATGATGACACGTAGGAATGACTTTGTCGTCGGTCACAAATTACCGATTTTTACTTTTATATTACCAACTCAAATAACCAAATAATAGGCTTAAACATTTTGATTTACACAAATAGTCAAGTCATTCTCTAAGTGATGACATAAAAGAAAGAAAATAAAACTTGTCATCACATACAAGTATATCTAATGTCATTAAAGGCTAAATCTAATATCCTTTTTGTTTTTAGGTGCACTTGTGTATACGTTTGTGTTAAGGTCTATATACATATACATATTTCTATTTATATCTAATGTGTAATGAGTCTGAATATGAAAAACTTCAAACAATTGTTAGGGCATATATGATATTAAAGTCAAGAAAAAAGAAGGAAAATAATAAGAAGTAACATAAAATGCATACTTGTAAACGAGAATCTTGTGATTATAAAACATTATGTACAACAACATGAAGGAATTCCATTATTTATTCTTATTATTTTGTTTTTGCTGTATTTGCACTTATATTTTTTCATGGGATACAAAGGGTTCAATGAATGTTTAACTAAATATTCTTTGTTTATATCAGGCACTGATGACATGCTGATAAAGGGTCGAATTGTGTTGTGAGATAAGAAGATATCACAAAACCCAATCACTTGAAGTGTCAACTAACACTTCCTGGATGGTGTTTTATATTATACATTTTTATTGTGGATAACAAAAGGTTAAGTGGACGTATACAGAAAAAGATTCTTTTAACAAAAATATAATTTTTTTAGTATAATTTTATCATCACTTCTTAAAAGGGGAACTTAATTGCTGATTATTTGCAGACAAAGAATGAGATAAATTATTTGATTATTTTGTGTTACAAAGTTAAAATAAAGATTTAAGAAAATTAGCTAAATGCCAGTTTCTTTAAACAATAAACAGGACAACGTTTAAAATGAATAAGAAGATATGCGTGGGTCAACATAAAATGTATTTTTTATAGTCTTCGTAATTGCAAGTAACAGAGTGTATACATATAATACATAATAGACTTTGGTGGTAAACATTTACTTTTACTGAAAATTGTCCGTACCAAAGGAAGAAGGAGATATAATAACATTTTAATAAAATTAAACACTGGTTTTTCCAGCGCATAACATAAGTATTTTTTATAATTCTACCTCTCTATTGAATAATGTGGCCATTGTAATCGGTGTATTTGCTAAAGAAAGACAAGTATAGAATGGATGTTATCATATACAAAAGGAAACGGAAACGTTTGTCATATGCATCCTAGACGTGTTGTTTTGCAAAAATGCTACCATCTTATAACTTTAACTAAACTGTCAACATGAGCAGAGAGTTTTTAATTTAATTCGTCTGCCTATAAGAAATTTAAATTAGTAAAATATTTAAAAACAAAAAATGAAAACATTGACAATTAAAGCTTAAATAATTTAAATTGTGTAATTTTGTTTTTGAACAATAAAATTTACATTTTATTAAATGATGTTCACAAAAGTCACCAAATTAACTATGGTCGTGATAACATTTCATTACAAATGAAATAAAATAATTATAAAAGAAATAAATAACATTGAATATCTACACGAAATTTTCCCAAAAAAAATTTAAATGTGAACTTAATTTAATGTCAACATTTTAACAGTGATAAATAGAAAAAATCCTGTTATCAAATGTATTTTTTGATATAATTCTTGAATATCGTTGCCGTTTTCATGATTTTATTCCAACTTTGGTTTATTTCATTCTTTGTGTGTAGATGTTAATACAAGTAATTTTATCACTTTTGCTACTTACTTTAATATAAATATATTTAAACCTTCTATTTTATGTGAAAAATTTATTTGCCGTATACAAACAAATAAAATATTCAAGTTAAGTTGAGTTCAAATACAAAACATTACCTTCATTGATCAGCTAGAAGTATGTTGTTAGAAATAAGGACAAGACTTCAAGTTTGAACAAGATATATCCATTTGATTCAAGCCTAAAGACTAATATAAGAAAAATCGAGTATGTTTTTTCAAACTTAAGCCTAGTTTACTGTTCCTATTTAATTTTTAAAAAATATTACACACTTTGCATAACAAAGTACTGTAAAGCATTAATAATAATAATTAAACTAGGATCAACATTTTCCCTTTAGTACTTTAACTAATTGTCAGACGACATCCCAATGTAGATTTAAAAAGGTTATAGCGTCGCTACAACAAATATAATAAAACAAAAACCGAATTCAATTCGTTGTTGCAAAAAAAAAATCTTAAAAAGTGTCAAAATTATTACTTCAACTGTTTTGGTAAACAAAATAAAACAACAACATTTTTCTTCTCTTAATTTTGACACAAAAATTAATAAAGTTTTTGCAGTTTTTGGATAACCTTCAGACATATTTGTAATATTTGTGTGAAGGACATGCCTTCCGAACAATTGAAAAAAATTTTCTATTTGTTCCAAAATCCACAGAGATATGAATTAAAAAACTATATGACTTTAACTACCTTTCGAACATCCTTATAAATACATACATATGTACATACAGACGTAAAACTGTATGATTTTATGATATACTATTTATAAACATACAGAATTGATTTATAAACATACAGAACAAAAATTGAACTCGAAATAAAATACGTTCTGTATTTATTTATTTTAAGCGTTTTTACATAAAAATAATTTATACAGAATATAGTTCTCAAATACAGTATTGGGGCCTAATTCCGTCATTCGATAGCGATCGAGATTTACTCGAACGTGCGAGTTTTTTTTTGCTTTAGGTATTGGAATTCCAATTGGGTTCCAATTGGAATTGTTAAAACTCGATCGCTATCGAATGACAGAATTAGGCCCCTGTTCTGTATAATAGATAACGGATGGTCACCGTACGTATGAGTGTTAATTGCAAAAAGTATACGCACGAGTAACCAAAAATGCTTTTTGGTGGTTGTGTCTTGAAAATATTGACCTTACTGGAATAAATTAACCAAATTCATAAGAATATTTTTAATGCTTTAGGAGAAAATACAATTTGAGATAAATGGGATGAATGCAAATCCTTGCGTTGAAATTTTTTTTAATAAGGAAAGTCAATTTTATTGTTTAACCCTCGGACACACACAAGGGGCTCGTCTGACCTTTTCTGAGCTTAAACTAAATCTAAATGAGTTTTTCATTTAGCTACAGACTTGGAACTTTAGGTAACCTCTTTAATTATATTCTTAGCTATCAGTTTATTAAAAAAAGTCATGAAAATGTGAACAAAATCATAGCTATAAGGACGTTTTGTTATACACATCACATTCGTAACACATGGGTCTGACTGAAATGACATATATTTTATATGAAAAGCGAAGTTATTTTATTATTTTAGCTTTCTATTTGCAGGGAACGGGAATGTTTTTCATTGATATCGCTTAAGTTACCTTTCAATTGCTATAAGAAGTAATAAAACATTAGTTTCTTTGTAAAACCTTTATGTGGCCTGCCCGTAGCTATCATAAAATTTAAAGTATATATAACAAATAAGGATTATAATATAACAAATTTTCATTGGAAAATGAGTCAAGCTGCCGGCTCAATCATGTAGCTCGTGAAGCTCTGAGCAATCAGAGACTAATATTTGGAAAAAACCATAAACGGCTCTTTACTCGTAACTTTCATAAAATTAAAAATGTAGGAAATAAGAAGAGGTCATTAAACAATAAATGTGCATTAAAAATTGCAACTGGTAAGAAGGTAGACTTAAAAAGTCATAGGTTTTATGATGCCATGTGAACTTAAAGATTTGTATATTAAATTTCTTACCTGCATATTTGTAAAACAAAACGATTAACAATTAACTTTTGTACTTGTTTCAGCTATAAACAATTTAGTATAAATGTTAGTATGCGATTTTATAAACCTTTCATGCGAAATAAAGTACAGAACGGCACAAAGAAAATGCAATTTTTATTTTTACTTGATAATCAGCTTAATTTTTAACGTTTTATAATCATTAAAGAGGGTAAATATAGTTGCTGTAACATAATATTAAAAACTATAATATTTTCTATATAAAAGCATCAAATTGTATGGTGGGTCTGGCCAGGCTCATGTGCTACGAATATGACAATCGAAACATGTGTATGATGAAGGGTTAATATCGATCATTTTTTTATGAAACAGCAATTGGCAAAGAAAGGAATTTAGGTACAACAAGATTACAACTCAAAAATTTTGTTTTCTTTGCAGATAGCTTAAGGTTAATTGAAAATATTAAAAATTCTAAAATAGTTGATTTAATTTGAATTTTATTTTTATAGTATTCAATCTTAATTTCATTTTTTCACTTGTGGTGTTTTCATAACATAAAAAACTTATTTATCATATGTTTTCAATGCAATCTATTTAAGTGTAAATCTTAGATGAATTTTCCAATTTTATATGTTTATATTTGTATAACTCTTTACTTTGTTCCATACAATTTCTTATTGTTCTCTTGTTTTTTGCTATTTTACGTTAACGAGAGGACGAGCAGAATGCATCACTGCACAGGGTAAATGTCACAGCTAATATATTTTATCTTGTTTCAAAGTGTCACAATTTATGTGCAAGTGCTATAGAATATTTGTATTAAAAGTACGTGTATACAGTGTGTGCAAAATGCTTTCGTACACAATTTAGATATTATATTATAATATATTATAAACAATATAGTAATTATATTATATTTGCCTTTTATATTGTTTTTAATTTCTACAATAAACATTTTTAATGGTAAAATATATTCACAATACAGACTTATATCCATAAGAATTTCGATTATCTACAGCCCGAAAAAATAAATTCAAATCTATTTTTTGTAAGCACTTAGCTGTTTAGGTTTCCGTTATTTTGTTATGATTCGCCTACATTAAAAAAATGATTTACCAATTCTTAATTTTTATTTAGAAATTATTGTAATAAAATTTAAAAAAATAAATTGTATATGACAAAAAAGGAAAACGTCTCTAATGACTTAATGTTTCTTAAAGATAAGTCTTTTTCCTCAATATATAAAAACTTATTTCAATTTCTAAAATAATGTTCGTTTAATTACGAGTTACTCTGTATAAAATAGTTTTATTTTTCCAATTTATCTACGCTTGTGAGTGTACGTGTGTTCATATCTGTTTACAAATGTATGCATAAGCATGTTAACATGTATTCTTAGAAAAGTCAATTTGTATTTATTGGTAAGAGCTTCACTTCAATCCAACAAGTTGAAAAAAGAAAAGAAAAAAAGGCTAAAAGGAAGTAATATTATATGGGTTTTAAAGACAGTTGGCCTGATAAGGCGATTCTGACACATAAGGAAACACATTCATATATAAAGACCATTTCTGATTTTAAAGTGCTCAATAGAATGCTTATGGTTCTTAACAACCTTTATCCAGTGTCCGGAAAATACAATATTTGATCCATAAACTTATGTGTTTTGCATGTGACAATTGCATTTAATTTTAAGCATAGGATATAAACTACAGTTTATGATATAATTTTGTTTTAAAGTTGTATTCGTTGTCTTTAGAATTATAGTAAAAAAACTGTAGGCTAAAAAAAAACTACAAGATCAAATATTCTAAGAGGCAGTGATATTTCTGGAAGGAATAAAATAAAATAGTGTCAGTTGTTTTATAAAACATGTTTTTAATAACTTCATTTCATACAAAGTTATTAATTCTTAATAATAAAATGAGCAAACTAAAAAAAAGTTAAATCAATTTTTGCTTTTATATGCATAAAACATAATTCTGGGGGCAAATTACGGCATTCGATATCGATGGAATTTTTTTTCGATCGATCGAATTTTCTTTACATTTGTACAGGAATTCCAATTAGAATTTTTTATTTTCGATCGATATCTAATGCCGTAATTTGCCCCCTGGTTCATAGCAGGAGCTGATACGCGACAAGCCTTTTGTCGTATATAAACACTAGGACGAATCTGCATGATTGGCCGCAAGGCTGTATTTCTGTGCTTTTTGGTTAAAAAAAAGCTTTAAACAGGTGTGAAAGTAAAATAAAAAAATCATTTTGCAAACAGTTAACATACACAGTAATAAAAATAGCTTCCAAAACAACAATATGAAGTCTAACGTGATGATAGAGATTAGGAATATAAAATACTATAATTTTAACGTCGCAACACATTTTAATATTTGGGGGTTTGTCCATTTAGAAATAAATGTATAATAGAGTTGGCTTAAACATTTTTTTTCAGTCAGTGAATCTAACATGAACATTCACACTTAAATGATGCATAACATTCTAAGTAAAATAATCTAAAAAAAAAACACAAAAAGCAAACTAGACTATTTAAAAGTTTGAATTTCTCGAAGGCTTTCAAAGTAATCATTGACCTATTATGAATCCCGCAAGAACCGTTCAAACAGGCTAAATACGGGCGAATTATATACGACGAGTTGTTAATTTTGCCCATAGAAGTAAAGAAGAATAATATGTGTAGATTAATATTACACTCAAAAGAAAGTTAAAAAAAGCAGATGTTCTGAGTTTGCAAATAATACTAAAACTAAAATAATTATCCATTTTTAAAGAGAAAATTTTGTGATATTCATTACTAACCGTTATTTGTTGCAGGGGAATTTACAGGGGAATGGATTAACAGGGGGTTTAAATCCCCACATCCCCCGCTTGAAAGCTACACGAAAGGAACCAAACCATTTGACCGTATACCGGAAGTGAGAGTTAACTCTAACTGTATTGCACTGTTACCAGATCGACAATCCTGGTCAGATGGAACCCTAGGGCAAACGCCTGCAGAAACGTGCTGCTACACAGATGGACCCAGGGCGGAGGAAAGATCGGGACTGGGCCTCTTTATTGAAGACCCGGAGACCGAGGACTACTTCCACCTTCCAGACGAAGGTCCGGGCGATAACGGAATATTTGATCTGGCTCAAGGCAAATACTGCGCCTATGGATGTGAACATCTTTACAGAAATTCAAACGTTGATAAGAGCGATAATGTCCGATGCGACCAGATCTAGGACATTATTGGATTGCAAACGAATGATTAACGATTACTCAGAACATGGATAGTTGCGGATCATTTGGGTACCTGGCTACTGTGGTGTAATCGGGAATGAACGGGCAGAGAATCTGGCAATTAGGGCTGGAAAACTTCGGGCAGTGACTGTAGAGAACTCGAAACCCTTCGTAGTAACGAAGGCAGAGTTTAAAGATTGGGGGGAAAGAGCCCATAAGAAACTGTGGAAAAATGAAACAGTTGAAAGCATCACTAGAGTCCTATGGGGTGACTCTAAAGAGGATAGGACAAGGGAGATCCTGAGTTTAAGGAAACCAGAACGGAGGAGGTTGATCAGTGTACTAACAGGACACTCCAACTTACGAGTACACCTTCACTGGATGAAGGTGGTGGAGAATAGCAACTGAAGGACATGCTGGGAGGACATCGAAACGATGAAACACTTTCTATGCCACTGCCCTGCTGACCAAATTTCTGTGAGCAGTGCGATTCTCTCAATCTATTTTCGCTCCTCTATTTTTCTTTTTTCCCCTTTTCCCCACCCCAAAAGCGCAAAACAAGCCGATCGCATGCTTAGGTGTATGTCCTAAGGGACATGAGACCCCTTGAGGCTCTTTCTGTCGACCTAACCTAACCTAACCTATTTGTTGCATCCTAAAAACTTTATGCATCAAGAGCTAAGAATATTATAAAAAAGCTAATTAAATTATTTGCTTTGAATATTAGCAGTCAAAGTCTCTATTTGTTTAAAAATTTTAAACTCTTCAATTAAATTAACTTAACTTGGTTTCTGTACACTTGTTTTTTATGTATAAAAAATATATCAAAATTACTTAATATGATCCTGGCTAATAAAATGGTATATAAGTTCCATCTATTAAAACGATTTGTCCAATTTTTACTTACAAACAAATACTTGCATTATGTATAAGAATATCCAACTAAACATTCTATTAATTTAATTTTTCCTCTTGATTTTTAGATTTCCACGCCATAGCAACTGTTTTTTTTTAATTGAACATGACTTTAGTCTTTGGCTCCATTCGTAACAAAATTAAGAAAATGTACTGTATTATCTTTTAGTAACGTTGTGTACTCTTTGTAGTAAGAAAATAGAAAATAAAGCAAACCACCTTTATAGCTTAATTACACCCTAAACGTTTTAGGTGGATATTTAATAATAATCTAGTCCCGATATTATCAGGCGCTAAAAGAAAAAAAAAGGATAATTTTTTTAATTTTACGTATACCGATGGACTATCAGACATTCATCTTGTGTGTCCATCCGTCCATTAGTCGGTCCATGTCTCTAGTCTATCTAAATATATATAACTTAATTTACTAAAAAACTGTTTAGCCCTGGTTCCCTCATAGTTAGACTTAAATTCAAAAAAAAATTAGCATAAACAAGCTAACAGGATTCTGCGTTGCTCGGAGACATAACTCCTATATAAAGCCTGGTTAAATAACCGAAGCATTTATAAAATAATTGAGGCAAAACTACCTATAAATAAACTTGATAGATAAAGAAAAATCTCTACAAAATTTTGTACTGGCTGGTAAAGGTGTTTGTACGGTTATTACATGTTTCCAATTTTAAATTAAATTAGAAACATATAATTATTTATAAGTGTTACGGGGACAATAGTTTTTTATACAGATTAAATATAAAAGCGATTATATTTTAATTAAGTATTTAACCTCTTTGTGTTTTAATTCAACTGGCGATGGTCACTTACATATATTCTTTCCTTCCAAAATATATTTTTGTAACATTTTAGTCTTTATTATCGTCAATATGTACTTTTAAAGGTAGTAAATGTAAGCTGATTTTTTTTTTTTTTTTAAACAAGTCTTTAATGTTTAATAACACATTTTGATCTTTATATGTGCTACTAAAGTTTTCATTTATATTCTTTGTATCGAACTTCTAAAAAATTCATTAAAAAAGGGTTAATAATTGAAAATAATCTACTGACCTACTTTTTTACAAGTTTTTTAACAAAAAATTTCTGTATTTTCCTCTACAGCTCTTAATAATTTACGTAACAGATAGGCAAGTACAAAGTTCACTAAAATCACTTATGTAAAACCCATCGAAATTTATTTCAAGTTTTTCTTTTCATTTTATTTTTCTTTAATTTTATTGGTTATGTTGCTATTTGCTGGTAACATCCAGTAAATATTATTTTTTATGAAATTTATCAAATTAATTAACCTTTTCACACAGAATACAAATACATAAATAAACAAATGAACGAACGAAAGTAAAAGCAAACGAACGCAAGTTAATAAACATAAAAAAGGAACTTCAAGTGTAACGTAAATATAGACAACTTGGTTTATATTTAAGGCAATTACAACAACTGCTATCACAATCACAACAACTTACCACATGTTGTTGTTGCTACTGTAGCCTTTTGCTTCTTCTCAATTGGGTCTTGCTTAACTTTTTCCACTCTTCTCTGTGTTTCTGTTGTTTTGGCTACTGTTGGGTGTTAGCAATAATGTCTTGTTCAAACACCATAAGCCTCAGGTTCATTTGCTTTGTTTCTATTCTTGTAGTAGTTGTTATTGTTGTTTTTTTGAGATAAGAGTACTTCAATGAAACTTGAAGTATAACGTGCAACAATAAATACACAGAGTCTAGTTTTGTTGGTTTACTTTCATTTCTTGTGTCGTTTTGTACATTATTGTGTGAGAGGAATGCTTTATTTTTGTCAATTGTTATTTTATTCGAATTTTTTTCTTCTGCCAAAAATACACACTTGCAAACATGTTTGTAAATGGAAATAAATACATAACCAGAAAAACATACGTCTGACAGTATCAATATAGAAGCGCGTGCACATCCATTCGCAAAAAAATTTGCTTTTATTTCCTGGTTACAGATTCAAGTTCAACTTTCTACACAAAAGATGCTAAAAACTATATCGATTTTTCATTTACTTATTTTATTTTGATTTTTGCTCTCAATTCTATTAAAACAGTTTTTATTATCGTTGAATTGTTATCCCTTTTATATTAGCGAAATGTTAAAATCATAAAACTTTAAATTGGATATATTAAAAGAAGATCAAAAAAAATTATATTTTGTGGCTAATTTAAGCTGCAACTTAAGAAAAATAAATATCGGCATCTGCAAAAAAGATGGATCCTAAAATTCAAGTCAACCCATCAAACATTTTACCAGCAGACGAGGCACAGAGATTTCTTTCAACTTATTGATTGGAGAAAAATTATATTATATTATTGAAATTTTTGAAATCTTTATTAGTTGAATATATATCTTTATTATATTTAAATCGGAATATCAACATTTAAGCTACAAGTTTAACTAGCTACTAATATCATGAATTATCCAACTGAATTGTTTTAAGTTTGATGAAGACTCTAGATAAGAGATGAGCGATATTTCTGTAACTGTGATTTTATTATTGTGACTGAAAAATCACTTGTAACAACAGTAACTAAAAATGTTGAGTAACATGTACCTGCGATGTTGTTACTTTTAATTTATTTTGATTTATCTGTAAAGTAACGTTTTCGTACTTTTTCAATTTTACTGTCTCTTTTTTTCATTTGTTCTTTTTTATATTATAAATATTTGTTTTTGTAGGTAAAAGTAAAATTCTAGTGTTTTTAAACATGTATGTATGTGTTAACAAAAACAAAAAACTATACCAGAGAGGTGTTCGCAATGTTACAAAAATATAATAAAAAAAAATTTGTTAGTTTGGTTAAACACATAAACAGTAGTAGAAAAAAATTATTGGTGTTCTTGTTGATGTTGTAAAAGTGCTTCCGCCTTCAAGGCAAATACTAGTATATGTAAATAAAACATTCATACATACGTATTTTAAATTTGTAAGTGATGGCTTCTAAATTAAATAAAAAGAAATCAA
>NDXZ01018918.1:0-10556 GCA_003055125.1 Paykullia maculata
TTTTAGCGATCACACATGAAAACTTTTGAACCCTGGTTAAAAGGTTTAAACTTATTGTTGATTGTATTGCTGAAAACAAAAGATGAACAAAGAAGTAAGAGCGCTATATTTGGCTGTGCCTAATCTTATGGATGTATAAAAAAAAAACATTTTTTCTGCTTATATCTCGAAAATTTTTTCTGCTTATACCTATCTCGAAATTTTTTTTTTAATTTCTCAAAAGGCATGTCTTACACACATACATATATAATAATTTTTGTGTAAGAAAAACATTAAAAAAAATTGTTTGCTTTAAAAAAAAATAGGTAGTCGTCTTTGTTGGTTTATATCTTGGTCAGTTATTAAGCGATTTTACTGGATTTCGATAGCAAACATTTCAGGAGAATTTCTGATTGTTTGATATCAATAACACGTCCGTACGACATCGGACATGGCTAAATCGACTTCCTTATCTATAAGGATTCAGAATATATATACTTTATGGGGTCGCAAATGAATATTGTAGAAATTACAAACGGAATGACAAACTTATATACATATACCCTTGTCACCTCTGGTGAAGGGTAAAAAACAATATAAGTGTCAGCAACAATTAATAAAGTGCATTTTTCATACAACCACCTTGTTCAGCAAATAAGAATTTGTGTCCGAACGTTTACCCCACTTTGGAAATAAGTTTAAACACCGACATTTTCTGTGACGTCATTCTGACGACGTTATTGTTTATGTTCAGAAATAAAAATTGCACGTCTACACTTTGGATAACATCAGTCCGCGACAACTCTAGTCAGGCCTAAAAAAAGTTTTAAGATTTCAATGTTTAGAAGTTTGACAGTTTAAAAACATAAACATTTTTGTTGCAAAGATGGGTTTATCTTATTTGATATGCCTTGATACTAATCAAGGCTATCATATTATCATTGTCACGTGTTCTATTTAACCTCATTTAAAATTTATATTTTATGTTGTATAGTGTACATATGTATGTATGTATGTACGTATGTTGTTTAAGTGGCAATTTCTAATTTCGTACCTGTATGGGATTGATATATTTTATGTCTTCTTTTAATACATTCTAAAAATTAATCTGCATGCAATATCCAACAATTTGCCTTAAATATTTTTATTGTTATCGTATAAGTTACTTTTTTTTTGTCTTTCATTATTTTTGTATTCGTATTCGATTTAAATGTTACAATTGGTTTTTATACCCTTCACACATGTGGTATATATAGGTTTGTCACTACGTTTGTAATTTCTTTAATATCCATATGTGACCCTATAAAGTATATATATTCGGGATCCTTATAGTTAGGGAAGTCGATTTAGCCATGTCCGTCTGTCCGTGTGTATGTTGAAATCAAGTTTACGTACCCCCATAAGTCACTTAGAGCTGTATGCGGTATCAAACTTTTGGAAATGCTTTTGAGAAAATCGGTATTGAAAACTGGCAAGATCCATCAATAGCCGGCTTAGATATAAGCAAAAAAAGGCGACTGCCTCGTTTTTTTTTTACACAAAAATGATTTGTGGGTAAGACATGTCGATGGGAAGAAAAAAAATTTATTTTACACAAAAATTATTATATTTGTGTGTTTTGAAAAAAAAATTTACTAATATACACACATAGATACACGTAGTGAAGGGTATTATAAGATTTGGCACAGCCGAATATAGCGCTCTTTCTTGTTTTAATTTGATTTTATTTGCTCTTTGGTACGTACGTTCAGTGCTGCCAGTTTTTTTAGAGCTTCCTCGCCAAATAGGCAAAAAATATCGCCAAAAATCGCCAATATGTACAAATATACAATTTTAATTAAATAAATATATGTTTTTGTTTTTTCATTAAAAATAACATAAAAAATAAAACAACATAAGATATTTAGATACTACCAAATATCGCCAAATTATCCCAAAAATCGACAATATATAAATATGTTTTATATAAAATTTTATTTAAAAAATATTATATGTATTTGTATATTTCTTTCTTAAAACTACATAATATACATAAAATTTAGTCATACATATGACATAAATAAAAAATAACATTGTTCATAACAATAAAAAAATAAAATATTTTAACAAAAAAATGTAAAATTAAATTTAAGGTACTTTATAATATAAAACAAGTAAGAGCGCTATATTTGCCTTGGCCAAATCTTATATATCCTTCACCATTTGTGGCCAAATGATCACACTGGTATAATTTTTTTACAAAAATATATTTGAAATTTATATCAAAGCTGCAAAACTTCTCTATCTATAAGGATCCAGAATATATATACTTTATAGGTTCGCAAATGAATATTGTAGAAATTACAAACGGAATGACAAACCTATATATACCCTAACCACATGTGTGAAGGGTATAAATATACTTTAAGAAACAAAAAGGTTAATTAACAAAGCTTTAACCGTGAGATCAAAAGTGTGAATTTAAATTCTAATTAGTAAAAAAATTATATGTTTAATTACACAAGTAAATAGTTGAATCGAAATTTGCATTTTCTTTATTTTCGATTTCAATACCGCTTTTGAATAAAATCTTTGAATCATGTCTGCAGTTGATGTGACAAAAAGATTAAAAAATTTTTTTTTTGAAATTATTAACAAAATATCGCCAAAAATACCGCCAAATACTTAAAAAATAGCCAAGAATTTCGCCAATCGCCATTCAAAAATTTACATCGCCATAAACGATTTTATATCGCCACGTTTGGCGAGAAATCGCCATATCTGACAACACTGCGTACGTTTATTGAGGGCATTATAATTTTTGATTATTTAAAATTGTTTCTTTGTTATTGCAGTCAATCGAACTGGGTTGTATTGAGCAAACAGCACAGTGATGCAAACTCCTTAAACCCAAAACGCGTGAAACCACGCTATTGACACGTCACTTAATAGTAGGGATGCCAAACGGGACTGGTTTAGCATATCCCTGGATTCGAGATTGTAATTACTAAATAATTTGTATGGTACTTATATATAGAAAAAGAGTACAAACATATCTATACATTTGTATATATAAAAAAAAAATATCATTTCTTAAAAAGACAATTATTTTAGTTTTGATTCTGGTGTAAATATACATTCAACACTAACCACCGATCAAAGAGTGCTGATGATGAAAACCGTAGCTGGTTTCGAAAATGCATTCCACTCGGCTAGTGTCCGTAAAATTTACTTTTCAAATTATTATTCATTCATTATCACAAAATAAAAAAAATACATTTTCATAGAAAATTTAAATGAACTAGAGCCAGAATATAAACTAAAATAATTGTCTTAAAACAAATAAAGTTCGTAATAAAAATAAACATTTATTAAAAAAATTTCTTAAAAAGTTTTTTAGAAAAATTAAAGCACTTCTGATGAAACTTTTGAAAGCCTTGACCTGATTTTGTTACCAATATGTGCAGCTGATGAAAAACAGCGCAAACTAGTAGTTAATAAGTTGTTGTATGCACTCTTCAGATATACTACCCTCTTGCCCGCACAAATAAACAGATCTATTTCCTTTTCAATATAAGCATATGTATGTATCATAGCTTATTATTTTGAGCTTTTGTTGGACTCTTACACATATCGATTGCGTCATTTAACTTTTTTACTATCGAAAAATCGACAATATTTTCTTCAAATAATATCCGAATCTTCTGCAGGAAAACCACTGGAAGTTTCATTGTTTTCAATTTGAGATATTAACTTTTTTAATTCATTTCTTATAAAAAAAAAACACTTCAAAATCATTATCAAAATCATTTGTTAGTTTTGGATTCTTCAAAAAGTTCAAAAGTATTAAGTAAGCTGTTCTTCTGTCATGTGTTCTTTTAAGCAGAGCTTTTCTCAGTTCACTTAATTTGCAATCAATTTTTTCAATTTCTTTGAGTATAAATGCACCATCGGCTTCATATAGATTTATATAACTGCGGCAGAGGGCTTTAAATGTTTCCTTGACTGGGCTTAAAACAAATATTATTTGTTTCAGTAAAGCAAATTCTTCATCAGACAATTCAATTCACAAAATCGTTTGCACCTCGGGATTTCCGGGGGATTCAGAAAACTTTTTTTTTTATGATATTAATTTTTGTCCATGTGGGTTTTCGCCCCTATTTCTTTATCTTTGCCCAACACACAGATACAACAAAAATGTCTGAAGTTTATCCAAAAGCTGCAAAATATGATTTGTTTGGTAAAAAAAAAGAAAAAGAGGCAGTCGTCTTTTTCTGCTTATATTTTAACCAGTTATTAATGGATCTTGCCAGTTTTCAATATGGATTATTGTAGAAGTTACAAACGGAATGACAAACCTATGGTGGTGAAGGGCCACCTGTGGTGAAGGGTATAACAAAAAAATAGTATACATATTACTAGATTTGCGCGTTTTTTAATTTTCGGCTAAATTATTTTTTTTAGCATTTTGGGTCTGTTTCTACAAAATCTAGCCTAAAAAGAGCTAAGTTGGCATCACCGTATAACACTGTGTGGCTGGTGTGATAAGGCTGGCTCTCATGTTTAGTTGTTGGATAACGTTTTTTTTTTTTAAATATAAAACAGGTTTTTTTCTTACTCTCTATTTAAAAGTGTTCTCTTGTGCGTTTAACAGAGATGGGACATTGCAATAAAAGTTTTATAGAAACGTACTTTTCAAGACTTATAATTACTTAAGGAGTTATTTTTTTTATAAAAATCTTGGTTAATTTATTTTAATAAAAACATTTTTTGTCAAAGAAATTTTAAAATTTTTTGCAACTCAGCAAGTGGGACTATGCTTGTAGATATAAAAATGTATCTTAATTAAAAGTAAAACCAAATTATTGAAACAAATTTGATTTTATAATATGCATTTATAAACCAACAATAAACCTTAAAGTCAAATTACGCGGGGATATTTGTACTAGGACCAGGTGAAACCACGAACTTATTATTGTCCTTGAGACAAAAAATTTCGACGCACTAAAATTCGATGAAATGTGTGTACATAAATACAGTTGTATTTAAAATTGCAACATGTTTACATACAAAGAAAAAAATATCGACAAATTGAAGTTAAGAACATTTTTTGTTGAAATTAAATTTATGGTTTAACAAATTTTTTGTTGATACAATTAAAAATGTTGTTGGTATTTAAAAAATCAAAAGATATCAAAATTTAAAACAATTAGTTTTTGGAAATTTGGAAAAAAAATTGTTTTCATATGCATGTACAAAACCAAGCACCCCAGGTTCAAATAACGGTTAAGACAAACAAATTTTATCATGGTTTTCGAGTTTTAAAAATTAAGTGGAAAAGAGGAAAAAAGGATAACATCATATGAAGGCCAGGCAGCGCCACCTCTTGGGAACATTAGGAAGGTCATGCAGCGTCAGGGAACATTAAATTTAACAGTTTGTTTGGTTAATATGCAAATAATTTTGTTGACTTGACTGTTAAAAATCGACCTACAAATGTCGTTATTGTATTAACAAATTCTATTGTTGGTTGAGTTTTTATTAAACTTTTAATTGTATTAACAAAAAAATTAATTGTATTTAACCCTTTTTTTGTGTGGACAGAAAATGAACAAACATCATTTAAAACGTTAAGAACGTAACTCTGAGCCGATTGGTATAATTTAAGGTGGTGTAAAACTGTTTTTTGATGGTTACACACATTAGCACAAACGTTAAATGGCCTAACCACATACAGTTTAGGTTAGAAATAAAAGTGTAGTTTATCCTGCACATGAAAGTACTTTCATTAAATTTCTGTATACGTGTTATAAAATAAAATTTTAAAGAAATACACGATTTCTTGAAAATTTCTTGTTCGTTTATACAGGAAAATGAAAGTTCATTTAAAAAAGGTCGTCGTAGCGTAGAGTTGCAAAAATTGCCATACTTTAAGAATTAAAACCTCCATTGTTTACTACCTATTTTGAGTTACCAAGATTATAATACATACAAATTTATATTTTTTATAATAGTGTAAGTGTGTTGCAATTTTTAGGCATTTTATTGCACGTGTAAATGCTAGAATATACATACATATATCTCATATTTATGCAACGCAGTAGAGAGAAAAACCTTATTTCAGTACAACCTCAATCGTAATACAACCATTATTTCGTAATTTACAATACAATTGTAAATTCATAAACTTCATAAACGCAGTTTGCAATGCAATACAGCAATGTATAGTGTTCATAAACGCAGTAGACTTAATATTGTTAATGCCACACGTTCATTATTGCATGGCAACTCATTTCAAATCGCAGTATTTGTCGAATTTGGGCATTGTTTTCATTTGTGATTCTTTATACATTTTTCTTGACGTTTAAATTTTTAATTAAAAGTTTTACGATCATTGTTTTATAAACATATATACACTTAGTGGGAAAAATTGAACCAGGAGCTACTAATAGCAAAAATAATGGCATTTGGTAAATCAAGACCACGTACCCAGTTTGTGCAACAAACAAAACACGCAACAAAACATTTATGCGTTTATAAATGTATGGAAATGTCACGGCCTTATTTGACAAAGCAGTATGACTATTAAGTGTTGCTTTGCCTTGTAAGCGCATTTCTTTGCCAAACTGCGTTTATGAAAACAGCCATAAACTGATATCTTCCTTTTTTTTGCCAAATTTGCAATTTAGTTTAAATTACCTTTCGAATTGCATACACGTCAGAGAATTAATTCTCTAGTTAATAAACTGCAAAAGTATTAAATGCCTTTTCCATCTCTGATATGTACTTATATCTCCTTTTAATATACCCTACAAACAAAACAGCAATGAAGGCAAGAACAACAATAATAACAGACACAGTTCAAAGTTATCGTAGATATTTTGTTCAAATTAAGCAGATACACGTAGAAAAATAATATAACACTTAACTCTAGATTTTGATAGAAAACAAAATCGAATTTCATCCCATTATTTTACAGCGAGTTAAACTTTAACCAATATACATTGGCAATGTTAAATAAAAGACGCTTGTTAAAAAAATTTGAATATGACCCTAAGATAATTTACTTGGCCAAACGTGTTACACTGCTTATGATTCTTTCCTGGGCTTCATGCTCGTTTAACGCGGAAATTGGTTAACAGAGCCCTTATGTGAATACAGGGAGCACCAAGCTCAGTAAAAACAGTAATTGAGGTTGCCATTTAAAAACGATAAGCATAATTCTATGTGCATATAGCCATGCGCCAATTCTGTTATTTATTATAATTTCTATAATCAAAGTGGCTTTTATTTTTACTTTTAAGATGAGTTTAACTTTCAAATGGTTTATTAAATGAATAAAAAACAATTATAGATTTTAACAATTATGGACCCTTTCTTGGAGGACATAAATGTTCATAAATAATAATAAAAACCGGAACTGCTACTATTACTTCTTGGTAAGAAAAAAAAAACAAATAAAATAGTCACGGAACATTTGATAAGTGATAAAACTATAACTACAGGGTGGGGCAAAACTACAGTTAGGGTTTGAATGTTTAATAACATTTTATTTAATGGTTAATTATTATAATTATTTTTTTGTTATAAAGTATATTAATTGGTAATATTTTTAACTGAGGTATGTAAAATGATTAACATTATTATTAACTAAAACAAGTTTGTGTTAATCGTTTACCTATTAGCATTATTTTGGATAAACATATCTTTGACTAACATAAATCAACTATTTAGCTAAGATTGAGACAGCCGTACAATTATTTCTTGCAACCAGAATCATATGTATATACATATATACATATGTATCATATTGTCATTAGCGTAAAGGATTTTTACAAACATAATGGGTTTGCAACAACCATACTTATGGTTTGTTGACCGATTTCAGATTATTAAGTAAAAATAAGAAAAAGTTGCCAACTCCCAACACACATTGAGGATTGGCCAAACGGCATACTAACAACTAAATTAAATTTTTACTAGGGGCTTACCCCGTAATTCGATTTGGCAGAAACTAGTGGAGCTTTGCAAGTTAGTCGGGGTTTACACGAGGAAACAATTGGAAGAAATCATTTAGTTTGGTAGCAAATTACGGGCGGGGAATTTGTATCATTCCCGTATTCTCGTAATTTACTAACAAAACAAAAACAAAATAAATGTTTCCCTTCCAATTGTGTCCTCGTGTAAACCCCGACTTAATCTATCAAAGGAACTTTTAAATTCAGTATAGGTATGACTTTAAAAAACCCATCGAATTTATTTTCGTTCAGTGTACACTACTGTTCAGACTTAAGTAAATTCATCTGTTATTTTTTTGTTATTGTCGGTTGCTTGCTGCTGCTGCTTTGCAATTCAGACTGAATGTGTCTGAAGTGTGTACAGAGAGTGAGTGACTGACTGAATGAACGAACAAGCGACTGACTGAGTGTGTGCTTTGTTTTTAAAAAATTTTTTTTTAGTTTAAGATGCATATGAAACGGGTATGAGTTAAAGTACACCACCACGACTTTATATATAAAAATGTATATAATTTTTTTTTTTTTTGTATATTTTATTATTGAACTTTTTGCACCGCGTCACTTACAAAACAAAACATATACCTATAATAAATATAAGAGTTTTTTCTATTTGTATTTTTTGTCGAGAAGTATGTTTGATATTTTGTTAAAAAAACGGTTGCCGTTTTTATGTCCACTAAAAACGCAAGCAACAAACATCAGTGGACACTTTTAAGCCTGGGATTCTTTTTCTTTGTTTTGTAGATCGTTAAAAACTTCCTTGGAATTTAGAATATCTAAACTATGAGTCATTAGATTTTTTCAACATCATTTAATTGATAACAGATACAATGTAGTACATAAATGTAAAACGGGTAACGACACAACGATTATGTTAAATTAGAGTGAGAAAACCGAAACCGTTTGAGAAGTTACGAATTGAGAGGTACACAATTCATAATACATACATATGTACCTAAATGTTGGCTGGTGAGATATGAATAAAATGTTATAAATGTTGTTTAACAAATGCTATTTATTTAATTTTGGGGTTATTGAAACTTAAGACAAGATTTTTTTTTAAATTATCAGGCATGTAAAATTGAGATCTTGAAAAGAATTATGAACTCCAGCTTAAATGGTGCTTTTTTCATATTAAAAGCACTAAATAGGTATTTTCGCTTTCTTTAATTTTATAATTAAAAAAATACTTTAAATTGTGCAACTTAACCGAAGCCATTACAAATTCTAAGTCCAAAATGGAAAAAGTGTGTTTTTTGCTGTAGGTCTGGTATTCTAAAACTAACGTGAACTGTTCACGAAAGAACAAGTACAGTGAATTCGCGGTAATGTGAACTTCCAACATAGTGAACTGTCCAGTAATGTGAACACCGATTTTTTAATATTAACGCTCTAAATGGTGAACAAAAATTTTGGCAAATTTTGTTTATTTTCTAATGTTGGAAATCCTCTGACTGAATAAAAAATGAAAACAATATATGCATACATACCTATTTTGAGTTTTGTTAATGAAGATCAGTTGTCTTTCGTTATGCATAGAAAACACTTGAACTTAATATTTTTTCGTCATACCTGTATAATAACAAAGATGTCTAAGAATAGCTGAAAGTTTTTAACCATCAATGAAAAATATGAAATTCTGCAACTTTTGAAAAAGGTTCAAGTGTTACAGCACTAAGTGTAAAATATAATGTTGGAAAATCTACCACATGTTCGATACGAAATAAGAAGAATAAAACTTCTAAGTTTGTAAACAACACATATTATGGACCAGGAAAACGTAAAACGCTGCGATCTTCCGATGATGGACAAAATAAAACCAAAGAAGACTGTGGAAATTTTTAATAAAGCACTGCAAAGTACTACAAAGTTCTGAAGAAATTTAAGGATGCAGCAATTAATAAGTTATTAGAACAAAAAAAAAACTCAAAATATGATAACCGATTATTTCCTTACCTAAAAATTTATTTACTTATGATAATATTTGTACAATGAATTGAAAGATTTCATTTTATTTTTTTAAGTAAATATTTAATATAAAAAGTGAATTTGAAATAAAAAATCGTTAAGTTTGCAATAAATTATATTTTATGTTACAAATATTAAGAGTTTTAATACTTTCTAGACTTTTTTAAGCAAAAAAACACAATATGGCGCTACAAATTTTTACAATCGAAAATGTGAACAAATTCGTCAATGTGAACCACCTTGGTTTTTATTAGTTCACATTACCGCGAGTTCACTGTAAGAGCGCTATATTTGGCTATGCCAAATTTTATATACCCATCACCATGTGTGGCCCATTTGGGCTAAATGTTGGAACATGGTCCAATTTTTTTTAAATATATCTGTAGTTTATCTCAAAGCTGCAAAACAATAATGTTTTGTGTACAAAAAAAGAGGCAGTCGTCTTTTTCTGCTTATATCTCAGCCAGTTATTAATGGATCTTGCCACTTTTCAATACCGAGAGTCGTTTTCTTCGAAAGTGGTGTAGGTGCATTTGGTTTTATATGAAGATATTGAAGGGTCGAAAATTTGTAATGATAAAAACAATGAACATTTTAACAGAATTTTTTGGA
>NDXZ01018939.1:0-18546 GCA_003055125.1 Paykullia maculata
AACTTTATTAGTCACTATACCTGTAGGTACCATTAACTGTTTTGAACTTTATAGTTAAGATGTGAAAACGGCCCTAAGTGTTTTAAATTTAAATAAAGTCAGCTTTGTTTAAGAGACAAGTTTAATGGAATTATTGTTAGAAGATGATTTTAGGAATGTGGGCTTTTCGGCTGGAGATCTAATTTTTAAAACTTCACATACCCTTCGAATGAATAACGTCAACTTCGGTAAGAAAATTTCAGTCACCACCGGCTCTATAGCAATCGCCGTACTATGTATCCGTTACCGTCTATTTCTTCGAAAAAATATGGTCCAACAACCGTTTCCGACTTAACTGCATAACACACATTGACTTTTGAAGGGTGCAATAGTGCTTTATGAATTAAGCGTGGATTTTTCCGTTCTTCCAGAACCGAGAAATTTTGTATATTTGTTTATTTGACGTGGCCGCTAAGATTAGTATATTGTAAAGATATACTAAGAAGGGATTTTTGGAAATTCATATTTTTAGGGGGTAAAAAGGGTAAAAAAGGGAAAAATCGGTAACCTTCTACAGGGTGGGCCAATAGTCACCATTGGGCTTAAAAATTAAATAACTTTTTTGTTAATATATATTTTTTTAATTTTTTTTTTAAATATAAAATATACAAAATGAAAATATTTTTACACTAAGTATGGAAAAAAAATGTCACTTAAATGACCCCTGTTTTCTGCTTCGCAATGATGGGCTCGTTTTAGAACATTTTCTATAACATTATCTTCATTTGAATGGCTTTGTTTATAAGCAGAGCTGTAGGTTCTGGGGTTCTGAAAATTCTTCAACGCCAATTGCACCCCATTAGGTTTACAGTATGGTGTAGCATTACATCTGAAAATATCATTGGGTCTTACTTCTTCAAAAATGAAGATAGAAGTACTGTAGCCGTAAATGGAGGGCGGTTTCGGTTTATGATAAAACATTTTTTACGTCCTGCTCTTAAAAACATACCTGAGATATGTTCTCAGCAGTGCCCAAAACACAATGGCACTTTAAACTCGAATTTTTTGAAAGCGAATGGTGACTTTTGGCCCACCCTGTATCTTCTAAACCAAACAAGATTTAAAAGCATTGTATTCTATTCTAAAAGCATTGTATTCTACTCAAAAATTAAGCGGACAGGTGTCTGGTACTTTTTTCAAGTTTGGGGGCCTAACGGGGTTAAGAAAAGGTAAAAATTATATTTTGATACTTTTTTTGGGGCCCCTTGAACTTCTAAACCACTAAACGTAGAAATTTTATTTTAACTGTATTCGTCATTTGGTGTATGGTGTATTTGGTACTTTCTTAAAAAAAAATATTTTTTTGAATTTTAACAGAATTTATGAAAATGTTCACTTAAGCTCTCCTACTACTATTTAGACAACTATTTGAGAACAAAATTTAGACACAAGAATAGGGACTAAAAAAGTACCAAAAAGGGGGAAAACCGGGGAAATGCGTTTAATAGTAAATTACTAGGCCAATTTGGGTAAAATTTGAAACAGGGACATACAAAATCGTATGACATAATAAAATTTTAACAACAATAATAATGGGTAAAAGAAAATTCGGGTTAACGGGGGGTAAAAAAGGACTTTTTCAACTTTTAAGTTACTTTTTTATATATGGCTAAACGACGGTTGTTTACGATAAATTTCGCACGTGTCTAATTTACGAAAGTCAAAAACAAACTGATATACATAGGTACCATGACATTTTCAAAAATCCCAGCATTTTTTAATACGTTCATACTTTATGGGCCACCCTGTATTTACCTATGGCCAGATTTTTTTTTTGTTTTAACAAAATAAAAAAGATGTAACTTATTGATCCTTAAAAAATTATTACAATTTTTCTTTTTTTTATAATTTTTCAAAAGCCGCATTCTAGTTATTAAAAAAGACAAGATAATTATTGAAAGAACGCATACAATATTTCATTTCGTCACTATCTGTATCTTTAAAGTCAAACATTTCTTCGTTTGCGGCTTTTGGGGGCTGATACAACAAGCATTTTAGCTTAATTATTTTGTATTTTTTTGTTACCTTTTCTTCTTCTTCTTACTTACATATGTTTTTCACAAATAAATAATCTTTTTCTTTAAATCTTAAATATTGTTATTGTGCCCCGTACAAAAATTTAATAACAATGAAAAAAAAAATAAAAATAATTACAGTTTCTGTGCATCATTATCAGCACCATCATCATCTGCAATGGTCATTATTTAATTGTAGAGTCTTCAAAAGATTTTTCATTAGTCGTGTGTATATGTGCTTTTACGCTTTTATAGAGAACTTCTAGTCAAACCGAATGTTGGAGATATATGTAGGTATGTTACGAAAAAAATTAAATAAAAAGACAAGAAGTTTTTATGAAAATTTGTGGTCATGTTCCATTCAAACAAACTTACAACCGGACAATAATACATTTATCATTTTACCACATACATACTTTTGTACATTCAAACAAACATCGACGACCTCTTGGTTTAGAAAACTTTATAATTCAACGAATTGTTTCGAATTAAATGAAAGCAAGTGATGCATGTCAGGGATGGCATTTGAAATTTAAAAACTTTATCGTTGAACATTTTATATTATAAAATAATTCTGTTTATATTCAACACTACAATAGGTGGAAATGAAATTATAGTCTCAAGCTCATCTTAAAGAATACCGATTGATTTCCTGCTTTCTGAAGATGCTGTTCTAAAATTTAAAATTTTATTAGTTATTGGGCCCTATTTGTTTTGGTTATAATCGGCCCATTATTTCACCTGGCCACCACACAAATTATTTTCTGTTGTTAAACTTTAACGTTCATAACTAATTTCAACAATAACAAGTTTTTTATTAACGTGTGATGATGCTCCATTATTGGCCCAGGTTTTTATATAAAATCCAACTCCGGAAATCACCCAAATTCCTCTAAAACTGCAAACAAATATTGCAATCGAAATTGAAATTTCAAGCTCGAAACAAACCTCCTAACCAAATGTTTGAAGATTGACCCATAATTAGTTGTAACTCCTATGCTTATTAGGCTCACTCCCGAAAATTTCCGTAGCGCCCATAGAGCTGTTAAAAATATAGGAATCAATATAAAAAGAACCAAAAAAACAAAGTATCCCATAAAAACAAATCTCTACCACATTTTCTAATGATCGGTCCAAAATTGATCCCAGCTGTTATATTTATATAAGGCACAGTTTCAAAAATCACCTAAACGCTCTTAAAACTGATGATTAAGGTTCTTTTTTTACACAAAAGTTTTCTATTCTAAATCTAAAACTTTTACTTTGTATTTAGCAAAGGGTCTTAAGAAAAAAAAAAACCAACAACTTACTGCAAAGACTGAAAAGCAAATCACAAAAAATTATTTTTGTAAAAGCTTCTATTATTTTCAACACAACTGTATATAGAACATATGTATATAAATGTAAGTATATATCTGCATGTGTTTATGATGGGATTCTGCGAATTTATAACAAAACATTTACAAAATTAAATTTGTATAACCTTTATCGTATTTTTATTGTCTTTTTTGATTTGTTCTGTTTCTTCTAAAACTAAAAAATAGTTGACCACATTTTATAAATAACCCATCTTTTTTTTCCTTTTAATGGGAATGCGATGATCGGCTTTTAAAATTAATATATTTTCTCGTAACTCAAATAAAAAAATAAAAAAAACTCTTGATTTACAATCATAAAATTCAATTCTTTATAATCTTTACAATAAAAATATTCGCGTTAAAGTTTTACAGCTCTTTTTAATCGGTTTTCAAAGCTTTAGTTGTTTCTTAGTTTCTATAGAAAAGCAAATAAGAAGTTGAAATAGATTTTAGAACAAGAATTTGTATACCCTTCACCACAGGTGACAAGGGAATAAACATACATATGTATAAGTTTGTCATTTCGTTTGTAATTTCTACAATATTCGTTTGCGACCCCATAAAGTATATATATTCTGGTTCCTTATGTCTGTCCGTCTGTCTGTCTGTCCATCTGTTGACATCTCAGTCCCCCGATGTCGTACGGACCCGTTATTGGTATCAAACGATCAGACTTTCTTGCAATTGAAAATCGCCAAAATCCGAAAATTAACGAATTAAATTAAAATAAGCAAAAAAATATTTTTTTTTTTTTTACAGAAAATTTTTTTATTTGTGCCTGCCTTTTGGGGAATTTCAAAAGCAAAAAAAAAAAATTTCGAGATACAAATCCCAGCAAAATTCATTTCATCATAACTTTTCTTTTTCCTTTTACATTTTTATATTTGATATGTCCCAATAAAGTTTAAGCATTTTCTGTAAAATAATTTAAAAAAATCTATGTTAAATTGTACTGGTACCTGGTACCTTTGTGTGTATTTTTTTATTCTCAATGGGACATATTGTCCCAGTAAGATTCTGGATTCTAGGACGAGTGGGATTTATTGTCCTAATATAACGTTACAAACACAAGTTTAGTTTTTGCAAGTGGCTAGGATGAGGTTGTCAAATAAGGAAGCGGAGAGGTTGTTTTAGAGAATGATGAGAGCGAAAATGATGGTACAGACTTTAATGATTCAGATAGCGAAGACTACTTATGCATCCTAAACATCTTATAGCATGTTCAGACGGCAAAATGAACCACTAGGTTCGCTCTCTGAAACACGATTGCGAACCTTGGTGTTCTTGTTTCATTTTGAGGTAATATTTGTGGTGAAAATATTTAACGTGTTTTTTTTTTAAAGACACCCTTCTACACTTTAAAATATGTCTCACTATTTCTTTTTTTTTCATTTTTTTATTTAAATATAAGTTCATATACTCTTTATTTTTTTTGCACACATTTTTCTTTTGTTTACATTTTTTGACGCTAGTTCAGGTAAACTAGCGATATTTGTCATCAAAATTGGAGATGATAGTAAATTTTCAGAGGTTCGCAGCCAGTTTCAAAATGAAACAGGTAGTTCCGCTCTTGAAATTTTGTATGGCGAAACAGGTTGGTTTTATCAAGTTTGGGGCGCGAACCGTGAATGAGAGAGCGAACCTCGATATTTCCTGTCCGTCTGAACATAGCATTATATATTTTTGTTATAAATGTTTTTGCCATCAAAACTTAAAAAAATTAAACAGGTTTTGAAAACAAAACTCAGGGGTGAAAGGGATAAGCAAAAAATTGTTTTTTTACACAAAAAATTATTATATTTGTGTGTAAGACATGTCTTTTTGGGAAATTTCAAAGAAAAAAAAAAATTTAGAGATATAAGCAAAACAAAATTTTTATAGCGCTCTTTACTTGTTTTTAATTAATTTCTTAAAACCACAATCAAAAAAAAAACCAAATTCTTTATTAAATTATTTTACCTTAAATGAATTAAGGAAATTGTTTGGTACGATTAAAAAATACAGTCATACTTTAAACTACATAGATATACATACATAATTATATATTTACATACATACATATGAATTTAGTCTATTGTTATGCACATATTTACACACATACATACATACATATCTCCAACGTCTTAACATTACATGAATCACAATAAATAATATTTGTTACATTGTTTTGTAAATATTTCAAACTAATTTGCAAATTCCACAATTGTTCTGTGACCTTTTGTATGTCGTGTAAAATTTAAGTATATACCTACATATCTACTGTTATAATAAACTCAAAACAGCCAGAAGAAGAAAAAGAAGAAGCAAAAACAAATGATAATGCATACGACGACGACAAGAATAAAAAAAACTTATTGAATTGCTCAAAATTATAGTAAATTTCAATGTTAGAATTGTTCCTCTTTTTTTTTTTTTTTTGATTTACCAATTCAAAGTTCAACTACTGCTCTACGATTTCTTCGATAACAACAATTGCAGACAATAAAAGAAAACAAAAAAAAATTATGCACTTTTGTGTTCACGTATGTATGTATATTCTAACATACTCCATCTGTACGATTCGTACATCCATCTGCATTTTAGGAGTTCAGATAGTTTGTTTGCATGTAGTAGTGTTGCCAAAATATTTAATAGCGCCTACCGGGTATTTAGCTAGTCTAATAAAGTTACTCCTTAGTAGTCATATTTTTTATAAAATTATAGTCAGTAAAGACCTCCCCCCGGGGGAAGTTAGAAAAGCATCATGATGATATCGCCATCATGGTGCTAATGCCCTCAGGGCAAAAGAGGCTTTTGCCTTAGCCTCGGGTGGGTGGACCCAAATTGGTGATTCGCCAGTATCAATCTGGTACCACGGGAACCAATAAGCCCCTGGGACTTGTCCTGGACTGGTTGATTGGTTGAGGTCCCTTCGGGGTCCACGTGGTGGCTGTGGTTTGATACCTGGGTTTCGCATTAGCAGAACTAGTAGGAAGAGGTTTCAATTTGTCTGATATTCGTCTTCGGACTTATTTCAGACGGTTGAATACACATCTCTATGAGTGTTACTAATAACACATGCTGTTCAAAGAAGGTCGGAGTCTTGGCTGATGCTTGTGCTAGTGACAGACTTCGGTCAGCCGGACCTTATCAGGCTCTACCTTATAATAGGTAGGTCTGACAGCAAAGGGCACCTAGATAGCCCGAGCTCTTAAGCAAGGTGCCTACTCTATTAACCCAAATCATAATGGGTGGATAAGTTGCTACCTATGTATTCCTTGCAAGTCACACAGGGGCGATGGTTAACACATAATAATATAACTCGTGGTTTGACCACTGTCTGGTAATGTCACGAGGTGACGGTACAGACATAAATCTATATCACGTATGTCAGTAAAGACCAATCAACCAAAAGTTTATCCAAATTTCATTAAACTGTATTTATAACTTAGACCTGTACTTTGATTAAAAGGTTTATATACTCAGACACATGGACAGGCGCAATCGCTTACGAGTCGATTTTATTAATTTTCAATACAAAAATTCCTCTTAATAAAGCGTAATGCAATTGGCGCGGGTATATAGATATTGCCGACCTTTAGTAGTGGGGGCCTAGTTGGAACGACCGGCTCGTTCTGCCAACCCTCGAGACAATCGGTTCCTCGTCGTGCACACTAACTCGGCCTTTCGCAAACTTTAATCTGGCGAATTTTGCTTTAGAGCTTAAGCCTACATCCGTACCAAATTCAATTGTCCCAAGAGCCCAAAGTTAATGATCGTAGACAACGTCGTTTGTTTGCTGAATAGATATCTATGTTCACTGCAATTGCTTATATAATTATCATAATCATGTTAGTGTTGTAGTAAATCTCAAACAAGTGCTCAAACCAGATTTATTATTACAGCAGTCATTAATATCTTTGTGTTAATTATTTACTAATTATGGACAAACACGTGCATAACTTCAATACCAAAGAATTAAATGTTAAATTCGGAACGGTACGCAAGCAGAAAAAACGGTCAATGGCACCTGAGGAACGACCAAAAGCTTATAATATAAAGCTGCCGGAGGAATACAGTTAAGCCGACATTCTCAAGAATATTTAAATTAATGCAAGACGGACAGAAGTTAAAGCTGCAGGCCGCTTCATCCGTAAGACAAAAACTGGAGAAAGAAAGAAGTTCTGTGATGCCATTAGGAAATAAGCTGCTATGGCAGAGGACTTTAAGCCGAAAGCCACAAAAAAAGGCAGGATTTGTATGCTCTCCATACGGTGGAGTCGTTAACGGCAGCCGTAAGTTGGACTACAAATGCAGGAGGTGTTGCAATAAATATTTATTTAATCGCAATTAACAATCGAGAGTATAAACGGGCGTTTGTCACGCAGCCTGTTTTCTTAACACCGAACACTGCAATAACCAACTGCAGAAACAGGGGGTAATTCGATTCGATTAGAAATTTTTTTAGAATTTGTATGCCTTAAACATGTAATTCGAAAACGTTTTCTTTCGATTCGAATTACAGAGTAACTAACAGAGTTAGTGCGAAGAAATAAAATATCCTATAACTAATTTGACGTGAAGGAGAATACAATGAAAGTATTTAAAGACCCGCTGAAATGTGGCATCTAATTACAAGAAGTAAAAAGAATGGCAGCAATCGAAATGGGTTTGGACTTTATCTTCAATGATATGGAAGAGAAGAAAGGTTATGAATGCAAATACTTTTCAAAATATGACATCTACTTATTAGAAGGTTCAAGGGGTTATATAGAGAAAAATTACAAGACTGAAACTGCAAATGTGAATACCTTTATTAAGTAGGTTTGAGTAAATAAATGTTGCAAAACTGCTAGCACTATAGTATGTCGGTTTGTTTGTAGTACACGTGTATTAAGCTTACTGACAACCAACCAAACAGCCAGCCAGCCATTTTTAAAAACATTAAAAGAAATGTTCATCAAAGGAGCAGATCATTCTCATAATATTCTTCTTTAAATTCCTCATACGTTTTATACTCCAACAGACATGCCAGCCAGATAATACCTGGACGGATGGATGTGTGAATGAATGTTAGTGGATGGATATGTACGAGTGCACGAGTGGATGGATAAAACAATCGAAAAAAAGAAGAAGTTACTATTTATACATATGTACACACATACATGTGTATATACAGATAACCCTCCTATAACGCGAGTTCCTATAAAGCGTTTGTGCTACAACGCGGTTCCCAAAATGCGGAAATTTTCTTACACAGCGATGCCTACAACGCGATTTTTACGAAATTTTTCTATGTAACGCAATTTACTATTTTAATTTAAAAAACGTTTTCTCTCCTTAATGAAATTCTTTTGCAGTATTTACATTATTTGATGTAGAAATTAAAAACTTTACTAAAAAGTATTGAGAAAGTTTTAAATATTGTAAAGCAGTTGAAAGAATATATTTTAGAGAACGAAATCTTTAAAAGAACTTATCTTCCTATCAAGAATTGTGTAAAGATTTACGAAATAACAGCAAACAAAGTTTATTAAAAGATTTTTTCAAACCAATAATCGTCGAAAGGATGCCCGAATCTGATGGTGGATCAAGCTCAGACTTTGAACTAGTACGAACAAAACGTGTGGAAAGTTATGATTCCATTTAGGATTTAATTTATTGAAATTTTTAATTTATTTGGAATTGAAATTTGAATTTTTTTGTTTTGTATATAAAATAGAAAGGTGACTGACTGATTGATTGATTCATCATCGCACAGCCCAAACGGATAGAGCTAGAGACTTGAAATTTGGATTGTAGGTTACTCTCACGTTGTATAGATCCACTAAGAAAAAAGGGAAAAATCGATAACTTTATATCTGCTAAACTAGACAAGATACAAACAAAATTTAAAAAGAATTGTACTGGTACTTTCTTCAAATTCGAGGGCCGGGTAAAATTCGAACGGGTAAAAATTATATTTTGGTGCTTTTTTGGGGCACTTATAACTAATAAACCAACAAACATAAAGACATAATTTAAACTACGTTCGTCACTTCTCTAAAAATAAAGAATACGTTTTCGGTACTTTTTTGAAATTCAAACGTATAGGGATAAAAGCGAAGAAAAACGGGAGTGTTAATTAGGAAAAAACTGATCCGATTTAAATAAAATTTACGAGGTAGAAAAAGGGAAAATTTTAAGTAGTTTGAAGCAGACCGGGTCCATCTAGTCAAATTATAAATTACATATAATATCAAAATTTTCAGTTTGGAACCATACTCTGATTTTTTATGGAGTCAATATCTCCTAAAACGCGACATTTTTTAGGAATCTATTCCCTGCGTTGTAGAAGCGTTACCTGTACATACATATATAACACCCATACAAGCATTTTATAAAAACATATTCGCAACAACAACAACCAAAATAAATTTGTGTCCTCTTCGTTTTCTTTTGCATTAAAGAAGATTTTATAAGCCAAAGGCTAAAATAAAAATGTACCTTAAAACATTGGCAACAAAAAGTTTATTTTTAGACCAAAATAAAATAAAAATTGACAAAATAAGAACAAAAAAAATATAAAAATAAAAGAACAAATGGAATGAAGTGGAGATGTCTGCAACACAAGAAAGAATTCCAAACTAGAATATGTACAGGAGGCCTCTTTAAAACAGTTCAAGTTGCTGCCGCAAAAAGTTTTCAAACACATTTAAACGTTACCACATACATACATATGTATGTATATTTGTTGCTTTGATCATTCGTAAGCTGTTCGTTCGTTCGTGTATTCGAGACTTTTTTCCTGCTACAATTTTTAATTTAAACAAGCGAAACAAACGAGTGTATAAAGTCAGATAGACAAAACAACAACAACAACAAAAAACAACTGCAAAAATAACAACAAAAAAAACTATTATGAGGATGACGACGATGACGACGAAGACGACTACGATGATAATAATAATGTCGAAAGAGTTGAAAGGCGTAAATCTTAATCCCTGAGAATTCATGATTTTCAGACATTCATCCTAAAGGAAATTAAAAGAAAAAACGAATCGAAACCGAACTGAAAAAAGAACAAACATTCCAAGTAGAACAAAAAGAAGAAGTCAACAATCATGATGATGTTGCTGCGCATGAGTGGAGTCTTTTATTAAAATAAAAACTTTTTGCACATTCAAACTAAAGATGGGCCTCGCTCACGTGATTAACGTAAAGCACGCGTGATCACACATGAATGTAATTAGTATTTGTCTTAATCACGTGAACATGCATAAACGTAAGTATTGATAATTGGCAACGAATAATTAAATAAATGAATTGAAAGTTAACAATTTTGTTTAATAATTTCCTTAACACATGTTTTTTTTTTCATTTTTCTTGACCTCTGTTGTATGTTGAGACAAACATTTTTGAAAAAAAAATGTTTAAAAGTAAAATATTTACGTTATACTTGGATACAACGATACAATACAGCTTGTGAATCTACATTTATATGCAAAAACTATATACAAATGTTATATAGAAGTTTAGAAAATTGGTTTCTCTTAATGGGTACTAAATGTTAAAAAATATATTTTTCTGCACTAAAAAACAGATAAAGTGTTAAGTTTAAAGTTTCCCAAAACGCACACAAAAATGTTTCCATTATATGGAAGGTGCAAAGCCCCTGCTTTGATCCAATCCATTTTTGGTTTAAATAACAAGATTATCATAAAAGTATCAGGTACCAAGTTGTAATTCAGCAGGATTCAAACATTTTAAAATTAATCATAAAACGTCCCCGTTTTCCAGCTTGAACCAGGAGGCCATTATGGGTGTGCATGAAGTTTGAAGATGATGGAATTTATAGTATAGATCAAATGTAGTTCATAAAAATTATGTATTTCTTTACATAGGAGGTACCACGCCCTCCTTTTATTCCTACAAGGAACATGGGGCCTCAATTTATTTGATATACATACATAGAAGTGCCACATGCAAAAAACTTATAAATAAAGGGTGTTTTTTATAGAGGCAAAAATTTTAAGTTGGCAACACTTTTTTAACCATTTTGTCAGCTGTCAAGTGATTTATGTTTAGTTTGTTTTAGCATTTAAACATGAATAGACTGACGCCTGAACAACACGCTTCCAAATTGTGCAAATTTATTTGAAAACAAGATTGCCGTTGATCCCAAGTTTCATAAACGAATTTTGTTAAGCGATGAAACTCACTTTCGTTTGAATGGATACGTCAATAAACAAAACTGCCGTATTTGGTGTGCTTTATGGGCTGGTGGAATCATTGGTCCACACTTCTTTAAAAACGATGCTGGTCAGAACGTTACAGTCAATGGTGACCGCAATAGAGCCATGATTACTGACTTTTTCGTTCATCAATAGAACAACCATGATGTGCAGGAGCTGTGGTTTCAACAAGACGGCGCAACATGTCACACAGCTCGTGCCTCAATTGATTAATTAAAGGAAACGTTTGGTAACCGCATAGTTTCACGTTTCGGACCAGTCAATTGACCTCCAAGATCGTGCGATTTAACGCCGCTAGACTATTTTCTGTGGGGATATGTGAAGTCGCTAGTCTACGCCGATAAGCCCGAAACGATTGACCACTTGGAGGACAAAATTCGCCGCGTTATTGATCGAAAGTCATCGAAAATTGGACATCCAGATTAGACTACGTCCGAACCAGCCGTGGCAGTCATACGCCAAAAGTCATATTAAAACTATGATGCCAGAAGATTTTCTTTCGAATAAAGTAAATTTCATGTCAATTTAAAAAATTCATCTTTGTTTTCTTCCATTTCAAAGTTGTATATCTCTATAAAAAAACACCCGTTATAATAATTTTTGTGTAAAAAAATTTTTTTTTGCTTATATCTCAGACAGACGGACATGGCTAAATCGACTTTCCCATATATATAGGGTTTCATCTGTCACCAGTGGTGAAGGGTATAAAAAAATATGAATTTATCTCAACCATTTACAGACTGAAATGGCTGAATGGCAATACCGATTTTCTTCCACATACGGCTCTATGAAACATCTAGGGGCTTAAAAAAAGTTGATTTAAACCAACACATTACTTAATCGACTTCCCAATTTTTATGGAATCGCGAACGAATATTGTAAAAAATTACAAACGAAATGACCATGATAAGGGGTATACAAATTTAATTTTGCTAATTTTATTCTCCTAAACTTGCAAAAGTTTGATCCATCAAAAAATATTGTGCATGAACGACCATAAGATTTGTTGTTCGGCTCGTGAGTTTAACTAAAAAAATTCCATCTCTAATTCGAACGATACATATGTACATACAATCAAGCAGAAAGACAGACAGACGTAAGGATGGACGGACATAAAAATACAAGAATGTAGCAGTATAATCCTGATTATACACGTACAACAGCAACTATTGAAATTTGGCAAACATTTCATGGAGAACAATCTTAATCATTCTATTAAAGTTGTAGAAAAACATTTATAAAATTTTATTTTTGAAATAGAAACAAGTACATATTTATTTATAGTTTTTAAATTAATTAATTATTTACCTAAACATTAGAAAAATATCACGTTAATCGGCATTCAAATGCTGTACATCCAGTTTGCATTTGTATTTCCATACAAACACACACACATTACTAAATACATTTATTTATTTATTTCCATATGCATACATACATATGAATTTTTTTAATGCTGTTGTATGTTGTAAGTAGTATTTTTTTGGTTGTTTTTATTTATTTTGCATCATAAATGAACAGAGTGAATTTTAATGTCTTATCCATGGTCATGGGTTATAAAAAATGCCGAAGGCATATAAAAGCGTGCCTAAAAGGGTTTGTTAAAATTCAACAAAATTGACATGAACTACAACTATTTTAAACTTACTCGTATACATACACACATTTAATTGGTGTTTACCCGAATACATATGTATGTATAGAGTACAAATCTAAGTCATATATTCCTCCATTTAAAAATCTAATTTAAAAAAAAGCTTTTTTAACTTTTTTGAAAAATACGACAGAAACCCAGAATAAAGTTACAAAAATAATAATCAGTATTTTTTTTTTAATATTTTCAAAGTTAAACTTTAATACCTTATTAATACTTGTTATTCTGACGGATTTGACTCAAAAATATGTAAATGACGGTAAGAAATTTGTTTTATATTCCTTAATTAAAAAAAAGATAAGTTATTGCGAGATTTTTTCTTTCAACTCTAGTAAAAGAAGGAATCAGTTTATCTCAATTGATGACCTCAATTTAACGCCCCTACCACATCTTAGATTCCATTTTTTGGCCCGTTGCTTTTTATGTGCTACTTGAATGTCCCTCTTTACATAATAGATGCCTGTCGTAGATATGGATCAGTTTGTTTGCTGTTCTGTATGACACCTATTCACAAAATTTTAATTCGGTCTTTTAATAGTGTTTTCACATCAAAAGTAAAAACCTGGTTTTAACATAAAACTATAAACAGCTGATCTTGCGTTTACACTACAAGTTTATTTAAATAAGGTTTTAACTCACAGTTTGTCCAATAAATTTATTGACAATAAAAGAAATTTCTCGCAGAAATAAGTGTATTTACTGCAGTACTTTTGTATATTTCTGTTATAATATTTTCTTGACCAATTGTATAACAGCTGTTTTTGTTTGTATGAAAAACTAAGAAATTTGCAAATGCGCTCCCAAATAGAAATTATTTTGTTTTCTGTAAATTAATATTTTAAAATTATGACTAATGGAATCACGAAATGTTTTTTCTCTATGCTCCATCCTTAATTAAATTTCTTAATAATGCACTGCAGCATCACCTACCTTGCCAATAGGTTCATGGCACGCATGGTCACTACCGCTTCTGATTCGACTGATGCTAGTAAAAAGTAACGTAAGGCGTGTTTGCTAAAAGCCGGCAGTCTTTTATTTTATCAAAAGACTTGGTAGTAAAAAAAAATCAAGAAAATATAAATAATCATGTTTCAGTCTAAGGTCATGGCTTGTAAAAATAAACGATCGTTTAACTTTATTCTTCATCATGAAAAGCGCATGTTTTGCCTATCAACACTGTACTAGGGGGAAGTATTACTATTGCTGACCAGCAAACTTTACTTATTTTTATATTTTTCTTTCTTTCGCATTTTTTTGTATGCCTTTTACCTACATATTTCTATTTTCCCCCGTTTTTCTTCAGCTTAAACAAAGGGGCCAATGCAATAGACTTTAGTGAATTGTATGTTTGACCTTAATGTCTGAATTTGTTGCAAAAAGAGATATGTATATGTTCTTGTTTTTAAAGTTCATTTTCTTAGACTTAAAGCACATTATTAAATTATGTAATTTTAAAACATTTACAAAAAATGTCTTTCAAAAAATCCTATTTAATAGTTTTTGCGCCAAATGAGTTTAAAAATGCCAGATGTAGCAATAAATATGTTAAACTGGCAACGCTGTTAACCCGTAATAGTGAATGGATTTCTTTTTTTTTAGCTTTTTAGAACTAAAAGCTTTAATAATAACATTTATTAATGATATTTGGAAAATCTTTAAGCCTGAATTGAATATTTTCGTGTAAATATCACAGAAAAAATATCGACAAATTGAAGTTAACAAAATTTTTTGTTGAAATTAGGTTTATGGTTTAACAAATTTTTTGTTGATACAATTAAAACTTTTGTTGGTATTTAAAAAAACAAAAGATATGAAAATTTAAAATAATTAGTTTTTGGAAATTTGGAAAATTACAAAATAAACAAACAAAAAATTTTTTTCATGTGCCGGCGTAGTGTAGGGGTTAAAGTTCTTGCCTACAAGACCAAGCACCCCAGGTTTAAATCCCAGTGAAGACAAACAAATTTGATCATGGTTTTCGAGTTTTAAAAATTAAGTGGAAAAGAGGAAAAAAGGATAACATCATAGGAAGGCCAGGGAACGGAACATTAGAGAGGTCATGCAGCCAATTTAACAATTTGTTTTATTAATATGCAAATAATTTTGTTGGCTTGACTGTTAACAATCAACTTACAAATGTCGTTATTTTATTTACAAATTCTATTGTTGGTTGAGTTTTAATCAAACTTTTAATTGTATTTACAACACTTTTTTTATTTATAAATATTTTTAAGTGAACTTGGAAAGTATTATTTTTTTGAGGTATTAAATTTTACACAAATGAAAAAAAAAACCAGAAGAAAAATTTCAATTAGGAATTGACATTTTAAAGCTTAACCCCCCGATTTTAAGTTTATTTAAGCTTTGTTGAAGGAAGTTTTCATATAAAATTTGTTTAATAAACCTAAAACTTTGCACTTACGTAACGTAACACAACTTTACGCAATGTAATGTTTATATGCATTCTTTTTAAGCCCTTACGTTTGTTAAGATCAGTTTGTGTTGAATGTGCAGTATTTGTTTCCAGTGTCTCTCATCCATGTAAGTTCATTACTTCCACTTTTGTACAGAGTTTTTTCTTTCTTCCATTATTATTCATTTTTAGTGTGCGACGATGACAATGATGGCACAACAACAACAAATCACTAAGCTAGCCAGTGTGTAATAAACAACAACAAAAACAAATACAAAAGAGCCGGACAAACTGAAAATCAAGTTTGTGGTTTAAAGGAAACCAAATACAAAGAAGTTTGATTTAACAAAAAAAAAAAAAAAAAATAAATAAAAAAAAAATATGTAGAATTGTATGTATGTTTGGTAAAAAAAGAGAAAAACGGCTAAAAAAATAATCTATCATAATGAATTTCTGTATTGGAATTTTATTATCAAAGAGAATTATAAAATAAGACCCTGTTGCTTACCTGACTGCCTGCCTGCCTGCATGGCTGCGTGCAGTTGTAGTAAAAGTGGCCAAACAGTCACCAAATTCAAAATTGTTTTAGGTTTATTCTTTAACAAATACTTTGTGAAATCAAATTATTTATTAATTAAATAATTGTTTAAAGTGTTCTTTGGTAAAACCACTAGGTGAATGAAGTCTGAATGACTGACTGACTGACTTGTGTATCAATTACAACGGTTTGTAATGGGATGCTGTCGCAAGTCAGTGATCAGTAAACAGTTTTTACCTGCTTTTTTTTTGTTTTTGTTTTTGTTGCTATTTGTTACTGTTTTCCTTAGTCTTCAATTATTTCGAAGGGGAAAAAATCAAAAAATTCCAATAAAACCAATATATAACAAATTGGTTACAATATATTTTGCTTTAACTATGGACAATGTGATTAAGGCTCTATTAAATAATTTTCTTCACATACTCTTGCCATCATCAGTTTTTCTTATTTCTTTTTTATTCCTTATTTTTGGTTTAAGTAATCACGCCAAGAAAGAACCTTTACACATACAACAAAGTCAACAAAAAAATATTCTATAAATACATATGTACATACATATGTATGTATTTTGATTGGTATGGGTGCCAATAGGTATATTGTGGCCTTATAGTGTCAGATCGTAAGACGGACATCCATACATACGTTTAAACGGACAAATAGACTGTCATGATAATAATGATCATCATTATCAACAATACATACAAACATACATACATACATATACAATAATAACTATTGGATTTTATTTGTGTAGATACATTCGAATACTATAAAGAAGAGGAAAAAGTTCTTGTTTGGTTGTTTGGTTATTCAGTTAATACTTTTTTTTTTCTTTAGCTGTTGTTTGATATTTATTATTTTCTTTTTTTTTTTTCTTTTACCTTATTGTGCATGTATTATTAACCCTTGTTTGTTTGTATAGGTTACGTTCCTATGTTTATGTATGTAAGTAACTATTGATGTACATACATATACTAAAGACGGTTCTTGGTTCTTTTTGCTTTTTGGCTTATTTACTTTTATACGGATGTGTCTGTTTAAAATTCCTTTTAAGCTTACAACGTATTCCAATTTCAGGCATTCGCGATCGAGAATTTGAATCGGAAACAACAAGTCGCGCTTAAATAACTACCACAACATTTATATACATAGATATACATACATATGTATTTATAAGCCAACAAACAAATATAGTACATACAAGTTAACAAAAAAGAAAAATTATTAACCCACACAAAGAAAATAAAATTATAGTTTAGAACCAGACCCTAAACATTGGGTGTGTGAGTGAACAAGCAGTGAGTGCGTTAGTTGGTTTTAAGTGAAGGTGATCATCGTACAAAAACTATCACCTTCTTCTAAAAGAACATATTAAAAACAAAAAAACTAAATAAGAATTAACCGAACCGCTTAGATCTTGAGTACCATTGGTCATCATCAGCAAAGCTTGGCTTTTTAACACCAAGTTAAACTTCGAAGAGTTTAGTTTGAATCTAGACTAGCATTGCTAAGCACATATACTTGTTATATCGGAAATCGGTTAAGAATATTTGCAATTAAAAATTTTTTTTTTAATAAAGACAATTATTTATTGTGTAGTGTTTTCCTGCGTATAAGCCAAGAGAACAAAATGAATAAAGTTATTATATGCCTCATCAGTTTAGTGGTCCTTTCAACAGGTAAGAATTCGATTCAAAAAAATTAAAATAAAATATTCAACAATTTTAACAGAAATGAATTGTTAAATATTTTAAAACAATAATTGTTTTCAAATATTTGTATACAAAAAATAAAAAATTAATAAATAAAAAAGGAATAAAACAATCTTAACTGCAACATTCTTTCAAATAATAAATCGATAATAAACATTTGTTAAAATATGTTAAACAAATCATCACTTACCATCAAATGATAAATGTTTTAATTATGTGACCAAACGATTTACATGTTTTTTGTTTCATTTTCTGGTTTCAAAATTATTGATGCAACAACCTTAAAGTTAAACAAAAAGAAATTTAATAGTTTTTTTTTAATTTTTTAAAAATTTAAAAAAGGCTTAAAAATATTGAAACAAGTTTTCTACTTTTATAGCCACTACTGTATATTTCAAACGTATGATATTAAAACAAGGTATTTGTGTAATGGTATTATGTGACAAATAACTTTGAATTCGTATGGTATTTATTCTATTTTTACATGGGTAAAGTTTCCTTTTACATATATCCATACAAACATATTATGTGTATGTATCAGAGAACTGATTGAAACTATTCACATTTATTGTCTATTCACAAATTCATTGATTTTGCATTGCCT
>NDXZ01018940.1:0-10361 GCA_003055125.1 Paykullia maculata
GTTCAATGGCTGAACATGACGATGACTAGTCAAGACGGTATGTTATGGGTACCTTACATTCAAAAAATTCTTTATTTATTTCAAACACAGTACGACTAAGAAAAAAACTTTAAAAAACTCTTAACCATTTGATGCCCAAATTTTAAGCCCAATCGTAAGTTTGAATATATATTTTTTACTTAATTTGTTTTCGTTGGTCCTTGTGACTTCGATTTAGCCATGTCCATCTGTTTGTTCGTCTTAAGGTGGAAAACATTTCCCCAAGTCACATCAAATGAAATTCAGTTGCTGTTTTTTGTTAATAAAATTGCGCTTAAAAGTTGAAGTAGAAAAGTTTTGGGACAAAATGTGAACAAATTTTAATTCATTTTGCAAATTTTTGCTAAATGACTTTTAAACTACTGATCGGGATTACATAGAATTTTTACACTTATTTATTTTGAGCAGTTTTAATTCCAAAATCATAAAGTTTGGAAAATGAAGAATGAAGTAAGAAATAAAAATATTTACTTTTAAACAAAATTATTAATATTATTTAACGAAGCCAATAAAATAACAATATAATTATTTAAAATGTGACAATAAAATTTTGTATAAAATAATACCCAAAACGTATGCATAATTAATTGCGGGAAAAAAACAAGAAATCGCTGCATTTTTCTATCAACATTAAAGCCTCGATTATCCGGAATTTGATTTACCGGCAACATCAGTTATCCGGGAAAGAAAAAGAAAATTCTTTTGCATTAATTAACATTTTTTGTATCGATTAACCATGATACCCCTACTATTTGTGATTATAAGCACAATGTTAATAAAACGAAAAAAAGAAATTCCCTTGTTTGCATACGATGAATCGGAAGCAAATACTCCTGTTTATTTAGAAACTTGAGAAGTGCGAATTGTTAGCGTTTACTTTTACAATGGCATTCTCATCAAAGGTAAAAAGACAAAGAAAGGTAAACATGTACATAAAATCCTTGTTTAATTTTTTTTTAATATAAATATGTACATACAATAATATTCATTTATTAATTAATTAATTGCAAAAAAACTGCTTAAAATTGGTACTTAATTATTATCGAAAAGGCTTCCAGTCCCGACCATTGCAGATAATAGAGGTTTCACTGTTCTTACAAACTCCAAACTGTTTTCATGTGACTTGTGAAATCTTTCATTTTAAAATTGATACATATTCTGTAAAACGTTGAAAATACTGCTTAAGTGAACGCATGTTAAAAATTACAATATTAAAGCGTGTTCTATTTTGATTTGACATACATATGGGTCGTTAAGGTAACACGTCGCTTGTGTAAAACCAGCTTTATGATTAATGCTGTAAAAACTGGACTCCCACCATAGTATAATTGCCGTATGAACATACATATGTATGTCAAGTAAAAAAGCAAATGTCATATATTTAAACGTTTTCCTTTTCAAATATTCTGGTATACAATCTGTTTACTTGGCTTTTATCGTTTTTAAATAAATATATATACATACATAGATATTAAATGAAAAAGAGCAATCCGTAAAAATGAAAAATATACCCTTGAGAGTTTTTGTTAAAATATATATGATTTTTATCGCTAGTCAAAATTTTGTTCTTATGGAATTATCAGTGTGGTTTATAAGAACTGTAAAATAAAGCCTGAAATTATTAACTACCTTGGCGGTGACAGCATTAACCAATCCACATCGAATCGGTTCATATTAAAAATTTTGGCACGCTTTAAAGCAATGTTCGAGCGTAGTTAAAATTAACGAAAATTTGCATAAGCCGGTTTCACATGTTTTATTTTGATTTGAGATATCTACATACATATAGTTTGCAAAAGTAACAAGTCATATGAAAAATACATTTCGTGCAAATCAGCTTTAACAGTATTTATCATATTAACACTAAAACATCACTTTCATAATTGTTTTTGATTAAAAGAAACATACATATACCTATGTATAGTAGAAAAGAAATAATATAATGTTTAAAGTTAATTAGAACCAAATGGGTCAAAATATGTCGCTTAAATAATATTTTTTTTAGAATTTTAAATGTTTTTACGAACTTTAATTTATTTTAAGACAATTATTTTCGGTTTTATTCTGGCTCAAATTCATTTTAAATATCTTAGAAATTTAATTTTTTTTATTATGATAATGAATAAATAATAATTTTTGAAAAGTAAGTTTTTGCGGACACTAGCCGAGTGGAATGCATTTACGCAAACCAGCTACGGTTTTCATCATCAGGTAGAAACTTAGCTCTTTTCCACACAGTTTCGGAAATTTTAGTAATGATAACAGCGACATGAAATATCGATACAATTAAAAACTGCTTTAGAGGAAAACACTTTTGAAACATTTTAGCAAAATAATGCTAAAACATATTTAAAACATGTATGTATATTTGGTCTGTGGGTTAATGGGAATAATAAAAATGCTGACACACGGTATTATCATATATCAGCAAAAAAATCGATTTACTTAGAATCTAAATACTATCGTTATAAGAACTTCTAAAATATATTCTCACAATAAAAATGACCATTACTATTTCCAAATTCATTGATAGAACAATATTCGTCATACATAATTTCCACTTTATCTATGTATAGGAAACAGGTCTTCGTTAAAGCAAAAAAATGTTAAGCGGAAAATTAATTAATTTTTAAGGCACTATGCAAGAACTTTAAAAGTAAAAAAGTAATACCAAAAAAGAGTTGCACGATGAAAAATTTCAATCAGCCAAAAAGTTTTATTTCCGTTGCAGATAAAAAATAATTTTATTATTGTTTTTAATCTTATTGCCATAAAAATGCTTTACATCCATAAGTATATTTTGTCTCAAAGTCGTCTCGTTCTATAAGCTTAATAATAAGGGCTAGAGGAGGCCTTCGGAATATAAATGCTAGTCCATTTAAAAGTACATCGTTGGGCTCTGCACATTATGTAATCTGGACGCAACGGAAAACACGTTTTATTTCATAGGTGTCTGCCCTATTTTTAATGAATTTAGACTTAAATATTTCAAGAAAACTTGTTTGGACTTGTCTGAAGTTTTGGACATACATACGTAATGGTCATCACTATAATTTATGTATTTTGGTAATTTACTTGGAATCTTGTTTAAAACTCAGAAAACTAGTATTAAATAAATTTGTATAGCTCTTTATTAAAAATCTGTTGATAAATACCTGTAAATTAAGCTGTTTTTAACTTTCTTATTTTTTCTTTCTTTTCTACTCTTCTCTACTACTCTTGTCAAATTTTTTTAAAAAACTTTCTTTTTCCCAATAAGTTAGGTCAATTATAGATATGTAAATATGTACATTTTATATTAAATTTTTTTATAAATTTGTATTTTATTATGTTTATGTATATATATTAAATAAATAAAAATAAAAAATACTTTGTCTTAAATATTTTAAGGTTTCTAATTTAGGAATCACCATAAAAAATTGTAATGTTGCATATTAACTAAAAACTAAATATTCTTTATTTTTACTTCAGTCAATTTGAAATGTTTAACTTACCAATTATATTTGTTTGTTGTACGAAATAATCCAAAAGAAATTATTATTTTTTTTTTATAATTAGTTTTAAAGAAGTCTTATTAAATTTTATTTCACTTTTTAATATACATATGTAAATACAAAAAAGTATATGTATTTCAGCACTGAATTCAATAATTGATAAATTTTGTTTATGAGGTTTTAATTTTTTTATAAATTCCTTAGTCTATTTAATAATAAGTCATAAATCAAATGCAACAGGCGTGGCATAATATTATCTTCAACACACACACACACAATATGTTTTAACGACGGCAGCAGGTTGTTATTTCTCCGATAAACATTTTGATATATAATTTTCTTTTGTTTTTCTTTAAGCGGCTACCAACTTTTAGCTGTAAAATGTGAGTTCAGGAGGGAAATTTACGAGTGAATTGATGTAAACAGAAAGCGTTTGGAAAAACCGGTGATCGAATTTAGTAGATAATAAAAATTTCCGTCGTTACACGACTAAGAATGTATAACGACGCAGACACCAACCCAAACAGATGATATTTGCTGCAGTTCAATGTTTTTGATAATGCAGGATGTTTTTTTTTTTTGCTTTTCGTTTCTATTCTTCTATTGCTTCGTTCTAGAGATCTGGTTCTTTAAACTAAACACAGTTAATCACATTTATTTACTATTTTAAGTTATTGATACTATGTTTTTGTTCTCGCATTTAACACTGTGTATTATAGAGTTAAAAAGTTTTTTTTTCAATTCAAGGATTTACTTGTGTGCGTTTAGTTGTTCTTGTTGTTGCTGTTGCTTTTAACGGTTTATTTGATCTCGTTAAACTGGAGAAGAAATTGTCAAAAAGAGGCCATAAATTTTGTCCACTAATAACATTGATGACAAGTTTTATACTTTTTGTTATATGTAAGTAATTGCTATTGTTGTTACAATTATAGGGATTTAAACACACAAACTCACACATTTGCTTACTGGCATGTGTTAGTGTTAATAACAATTTAAAATAATAATAATGAGATTGTCACAATAACTATCCCTTTTTATTTATGTATGTTTAGAACATTTTGCACTTGATTTGTTATAAAAATCCTTGACCTTTAGGAAATTTTGTTCTTCCGGTTCATGCATGTATTTTTCAATTTTACTCCGATTCACCTGTGTTTTTCTAAGACAAATAATTTTAATAAAATTTTTGCTTTTATTGCACCTTTTGTTATTTAATAATTATAATTTAAATGTAATTTATTTACTGATGTTTTTTTTAATTTCGTTTTTTTTGTCTATAAATATGTACCTATGTAGGTATAATTTTTTTTTGTTAGAATTTTAAATTTTCTTTGATATATGTATGTATTTGTTTTAATAATAAATCATCGACATAAATTTCATGCCACATATGCGATCATTATTCATCAGAAAGAAAATTTATTTTAATCGGCATCAATAAACCACTTAAACACTTTGCTAACTATACATCAACATGTTATAACGAAAAGACTGAATGGCTGTCTATAACACTTTTTTCTTTAAAGTTTATTAAAAAAACAAAAAGAAAACACAAATTCCACTGAGAATAAATATTGCACATTGTTTTTTAAATTATTTTTATTGTTTGTTAAAACACTGAATAAAAATCAACATTGATTGTTATATTTTTTTTACTTCTGTTTATTTTTCGTTTTAACTATAAATAATCAATTATTTTTTATGAAATTATGTATTACATATTCTTTTTGTTTTTTTTTTTCTTTTTGTGCTTTTCTTTTATCCGCGTTCACGTGCTTAAAGCGCCAATGTTTTACTTTGACTACTCGGTTATAATTCAAATCAAAAATATCAGAGCATCAATAATAAAAAACTAAAAACAACAACAAAAGAGCCATTTGAACACACACACATACATACAATTTCATAGAAATGAGCCCCCTATTAAACATACATTAAGCTTTTTTACATTTTTCCCATGTTGTTATTGTTGCTTAAGTAGCTTTCCATCCAAGTAAGAGAGAACAAACATTAGTCTTCTTTTTAAACCAGCAACAATAAAAAACTATTTATTTAGTATACAGTAAAAAAAGGCAGACAGATAAAGGCCAATAAGACTAAATCAAATATTGTCATCTCTTACACTCTGCTGGCACATAAAGGGGTGGCCGTTTAATTTGTTTACTTTTGAGTTTTCTTTTTTTTTTCTTCCCTTTCTTGAATTTTGAATATGGGAGCTATATCCCGTTTGAATTGAGAGCGTGTACACATATGCGAATAAAAGGAGAGAGATGTGTAGTTAATACATATTCGAATCTTCCTCGCTCTCTCGTTAAAAGAGAATTTAAAATGTGTTTGTCGAACATATAGAGTTTTCGAATATTATTACACGTACACTGTCTGTGTGACTTATTCCGGTGATCAATTTTAATATCAATGAATGTTTTTTTCTACATTCAAACATTATTTACTCTCTATTTATCTCTACGGCTTAAAATAAATTTTATGTAAAAATGTTTACACTAAAAACAAACATCTTATTTTCCGTTCATAGAAAATCTAAAATAAAATTGTTTTTAATGTTTTGTTTAATGTTTAAGTACTTTAAAGAAAAAGTCCTTGTTATTTTGCAAAAAAAAATATTTTTACCGTTTTTTCAGTGTAAAATAAAAAAGACAGTTTTAAATAAAAATACATTTAAAATAAAAATGTTCAAATTATTTTTCAAAAATGTTACACAAATCGTCATCTGAAATCCAAAAGGCCGCAACAGACAAAAAATTCAAAATAGACTTTTTAATTGATTATGATATAGGTAGGTACATCTTTCCTTAAAATTTTACTCATACAAGTTCAAAAATACCGATTTTATTAATGAAATCCAAAAGCCACCTAACAAGTAAATAGTCGTAAGTTTATAAGGTTTTTTTTCTTCTCCTGTAAAAAAGTAAAAAGTGTACCTACGGCCGTTTGAATTTAAGGTGACGAAATACTAAACTATGAACTAGGTTTGGAATTACACATGTTTTGGATTGCACATGTTCTATAGGAAAAATTAAAACTAACGATGTTTTTTCTAATATTTATTTCATTTTGCTCTGAACGATTATTTTTGGTATTGAATAACAGTAAAACTATTTACATTTAGTATGTTTTTTTTTAACAGTAGTTAGGTACGTCGATTTGAATATGTAGAATTGAATTTAGTTAAAGAAAACGAAAAACTTAAAATGTAGAATTATTGCGTGTTGTTATGCGCTTCCTCATGTAAGGAAATTAGTTAATAATTGAATAAAAATTTAAAAAATCGATTTAAAACATTTTTTCATTATAAGTTTTGAAAAACTGCAAAGAAATAGGCTTAACAGATTAAAACATTATATATTATTTTAATCAGTTGAAAGCAAATTGAAACAGCTAAAAAAATGTAAAAAACCACTTATTATAAGCAAAATATGTTTTTTGCATTTGGCATGATATATGTAGGTACTCGAAAATGCGAAAGCGGATTGTTTGATGGCCCAATTTGAATTTTAACAAAGGTGGAATTATACACATACCTACATACCTATATTAAATAAAAACAAAAATGTTTGTAGGTAGGTACATATGTACCTATTAAAATTTTATTTCATACATAAATATTTTAGAAATATGTATTTTATAATATCTTCCGACGCTTAATAAGAAATTTAGCGGTTTGTAGCAGTTTGTATAGTGCAGTTTGCGAAAATCGCTTGAAAAAAGTTTGCAACCGTGATTTATAGAATAAAAAAATAAGTTTTACGTTAAACTTTGAAGCACTTGTCCACACAAAGAAGAGTTTAAAGAGAGAACCGCTTTTTAGATTATATTTTGAAAAAAAAACGAATATGATTTTGCTCATATTCGAAAATTGTAAATCATTATGCCGGCTGTTGCCGCTTAAAGTGTAGACGAGTAAGTAGAATAAAGATTTTCGAACATACTACTGACTCTCTCTTTCCTTATTTCAATGACGTGGGAATGACTCCGCCCCCAGTGGTAGTATGAGTGAAAGATTGATGGTTTAGGGTGTTAAGGTGTAATGATTCTCCACTCTATTGTTAGAAAAAAATAAAGGAGCAAATGAATCGCAACGATATACCATATATTTTATTCCAAGTAAAGAAAAATTTTTGATTTTTTTCTTTTGCAATTTTCCCTTGATTTACAGTAAAAAAAAAGAAAAATTACGTAAACAGGTAGTTGTTGGTTGAATCAGTGTGAGTGTTGTTAGTTTGTACATGTAAGTATGTGTTTCGTGTCTGCTTTGTGGCTGTCAAATGTTGGTCCCTTTAAATGTTCCATTAATGCTGTTGTTAGGTGCCGTTTTGTAGGGAAACCAATATAGCGATTTTATTTTTCCTACTCCTGGTTGTTTTGTAACGCACCCGTTTTATAATGGCCCCATCTTCTGTTAGCAGCATCCTAAATTTGGTTCTTACATAAAAACAGAGTTTTTTTTTTCTTAACAACTTTTTCCAAATGGCAGATTAGTGGCCTGACATTGTAACAATTTTTGATTGTGATTTGTATTCAATAGTGATGTTGTTGTGTTAAATCATCATTGTTACACTCACTCTTCCCTTTATCGTACATTAGCATTGGCATTATTATTTTTATTTTATAAACGTATCATTTTAATTTTTAGTGTCTTTTTTATCGTCTTTGTGTTTTTACAAGTTTCAGTTTATTTTTCTATGCGAGATTGGAAAAGCGTTGAGGTGGTTTTATTTTAATATTAAAAATGAAAGAAAATTTAATACCTACGTGTTTTCAGTTTTATAATGATTTTGTACATGTTCAGAAACTAAAGTTTGCAGAAAAGAAAATTATATACAAAAAGTTAGATATTTTAAGTTCTTAAAATCTTGAAGAATATTAAGATTTTTTAAGAATATTATTTTATTATAGGTATATTATGTTATTTTTTCCTAAAGTGGCTTATTTCTCAGAAATGTAGATTATTATTATAATTCAAGAAGTTTGTTATATTATTTGATTGTTGGAGTATTCTTTAATGTATAATTTTAAGTTTGATAACTTTTTATAAAATATCGTTTAAAATGAAGTAAAGAAAAAACTTTAATGGCCAGTTTTTGAGTGCTGTATTTATCTTTAAGTTCTATTTAAATGAAGAATTCGGTTTTTCAGTACAATCATAAATACAACTTAAGTGGCCAATCATCGGCGTTTAAAAGCCATTTAAGTTTTATGAATTATCATATGATTTTGACAGTTGTTTTTGTTGCGCTATTTCTAGTAAATAAACAGTTTTTGTGGCCATTTACATCAATTTTTCCTATATAAGAAAAATTGTTTAAAATATTAAACTGTATTGACATACAAACACATGGAGTGATACATCAATACAACAAACTCCTTTAGAGTCGCCAAAAATAACTTAGAAATTTATAATTTCTGTAAAAACTAATAATAATGCTGATAGTGAGACGGACAAGTTTCCAGTAGACCTAGTGGAGATAAAAGATAAGCAAGTACAACAGTCAGCGGTGGCGGAGTGGAGCATAGAGGTAACAGGTCTAATACATATGTGCGATGAGCCGTGAGGTCTTGTGTCGCGGTATCGGTCTTTCCACACACAGTGATAGTAATGTTATTACCTAGAGTTTTTGCTGGATGTCTATGTCGAATGGTCAACACAAAAGTTGGTCATGCACCCACCGAAGTTTGAGAGGTTTCAAGTGCGGTTTGTTGTGCAAGTAAAGTTGAGCCTGGAGAAATTATTAAACTTCTTCGAAACAACAATTTAGTTAAAAGTTGCTCTGTGTCTGTTGAATATCAATTGCACTTACAACAAGGCCTTAGTGCTAACAAACTTTTAAAATAATTAAACTTTATGTTAAAGCTAAACTTTAACACTATTTATTTGTGTCCTTTTTTGATACCGCAAAAAAGTAATATCACTGTAAGTGCAATTATTTGCAAAAAATTTTAAGAATTTATAGCTGTAGTTCAGAGTTCAGTAAATATCATACCAAGCAAATATCCGACATGAAATTGAGTTTTTGTATACAGAAATGTCTTATGACCTGACCCTGTGCATTCTTCCATATTCAGACAATACTTCTGATAAAGCATGTTGCTCTTATTTTTCCCTTTAATATTATTCTCCAAAAGACTCGATCAACAATCAAATAGAAAGGAATGGAATATAATACTGTAGACTGCAAAAAATAGGGTTTTTTTCATAAAAGTTATTTACTGAACTTTCATTTAAATAATAAACGTGGTTGCTACTTAAATTCATTACAAACCTCCTGGTCCCGGCCTAAATCGGGTCCATAAGCATCTTGTTACTGATTGTTTCAAAACCAGGTGCTATGCCAAAAATAAATAAGTGTGAAAGCTTATAATCAAAGTTCATATAGAAAAATGTGAAATATAGTAAGAGAAAAAACAAAATTTTAAAATGCCCCTGAAATCTACATAAATTAGTTTTTTGAACTTCTATAGTGTCTTGCGATAACAATCTATGTGGACAAAAAAAAAAGTAAAAAAAATTACACAATTTCCATCGGCGAATAAAAAAAGGTTATTGTTTACAGGCAACATTCGTATTTGATATGTATAGTAATCTTGATTAGTTTTTAGCAAACAACCATATTTTACAAATTAAATAATAAACTTGACTGCAACAAATTCAATAACAATTTTTTCTCATTATGTAACTGCCACATTAATCTTCCAACTACACGCCACCATTTACTACTTATGCAAATGTCCCCTACTAGATAACGCAAGAAATACTATATTCCGAAACTTTAATCCTACACGCAAAGAAAAAACATGGTTGTGGTGATCATA
>NDXZ01018956.1:0-16519 GCA_003055125.1 Paykullia maculata
TGCGCTTTACAGTAAGCATTTAAAGATTGCCTTTACAAATGCTTTAATGTAGAGTAGAAAATGGAAAAAGTTTTTAATTTTTATTTTATTGCTTTAATGAAGTGTAAACTATAAAGCATGACTGTATGACAATGAGTAAAAAGTTATAAATTTAATGAAGAGAACCGAACACACAAACATGTAGATCACAGCTTTGGATAATGCAATAAAAAAAGAGAAAAAATAGAGCTAAAGAAGCTACAAATTCCACGACTCCATTACATATTTTAATATAAGCACCTAAAAGGAAATGCGCCAAGGTGTGACATCAAATAAATATCATACCATACGTAAGCAAGTTTGTATGCAATAGAAGCTTGACATTTCCTTACAAACCTGCCTATGACGAAGCAGTAATTTTTATTGAGTTGCTATAAATAGCAAACATTTTAAATTTTGTTTGTACTAAAATAGTTAAATTTCAAAAAGAATTTAAAAAATATAAATTTGTTAAAATTTTATTATAAATAAGGAAATTTTGGAATATTGTTAAAAAGCTTAACTTTTGGAAGCATTTTTTTTTTAATATTTGCTAAAAATAGCAAAGTTTTTACAACTTTTCGATTAATACTCTTTTTTTAACCTTTAATCAACATTTACTACAAATAGCAAAAGTTTGACAGTAAATAATATTTGTTTTTTAATATGTTAAAAATAGCAAAATTTTAGAAATTTACTACGTCTTTAATTTTCTATTTATATAAATTTAACAAAAAAAATTTTTATTTATTAAAAACTTTCTGCCAATAATAGATTTTTGTTTCTTCTCCCTTTCATTTTATTTCATTATCTTTAAAATCAAATAAAATTTTAATTAATTTTATAAATTTCGTAATTGAAGTTTATTTACATATAGTTTTTGCTGTGTGTATTTGCAGCTATTCATTTCTATTAACACAAACATATGATGACATCGTTAAAGTTTGTTTTATATCTAAATTTAAGCACTTCAAACACTTCAACATAAGTTTTGCTTTACAGATGGTAAAATAAAAAATAAAAAAATAAATAAAAAAGTTAAAATAAAAAACGAAATGTCATATGTAGATACAAACTCATAGAAATATAAATTTAGTTGAAGGTTATTTTGGCTTTAAAAAGAGATACTTTTAGTATATTTTAGCAAACTGTGTATGGTTTTGTATTAAGTTGTAAAATGCATATAAAAAATATTTAAAATAAAAAACTAAATAAAATAATTATTTTTTTCCGAGAATATCTTTTTTAAATTTCCCTCTAAAAGTGTTGCAAGTAAATTCATAATTTAATTAAAATTTCAAAGTAAGTTCTTAATTGTCAGTAACTAGAAGGGATAAGAGTGCTTTATAAAACTCAACAACTGAATTAAATGTTTTACATTTGTATGTTAAAAATTCTTATAAAATTTTCCTTTATTTTGTTTGATTTTTCCTTTTTAGCTTCTGCTGCCCACATTGTTAATCCCTACAAATTATTATTTCATTTAAAGTACTTGTCGCTTTTTATCGCAAGAAAAGGCGAAAACAAACTACCTTAAATAATTTGTTCACACCTTGTTTTAAAAACAAATTATATTTTAACATTCCCGGTGTTTTTCATTCAGTTAAATATTTAAGTTTTAAGGTGGATACTTCTCTTTTTTTATTTCTTTTGTTATTTGATTATTGTGTCCACTGAAGCCATTGTATGTGTATGTGATGTGTAAAAGTGGAAAGGTGACAAGTTGACATTTAAAACTGTTGTTTCATTTTTATTTAAAACTAAAAATAAGTAAAAAAAAACAAGAAATAACAGTGCATGCGATATAAATCTTGTTTTTTTAAATAAGTAAAACACCTTTTGTTGTACTTGTCACTTTGCGCTGGATAATTTCCTGGCCACAAACACAAACCAAAGCTGTCAGAACGATTAGAAAGGTGTGTTTTAAAGCAAAAACATATACATATATATTTAAACTCGTCTAATATATTTTCTGCGTACTACAGTGGGGAAGAAATAGCGAGCACATGCTGTAAACTGTTTAAATGATTTAAAAAACATTCCCGTTTAAATATTAAGAGATTGTATCAATCTAAATGCATAAAAATAAACATCCGTTTACTGTGTAAGTACACAATAGCATTAGTAATTCTAATGCTATTTATTTACTCCTACGCTGTATACGTAACAGGTATTATTAATTGAGTAGGAAGTAAAAATAAATGCATGAACATGCAAAAGGGGGACAAATTGATAAATTTTTTTTAAAATATTTTTTCATATTGAACTTAAACAAAAAGATTTTCGGGTAAAAATAATTTAATCAAATATAGTTTAATATTTAAAAAATTAAGAGCAAATTTTTGCTAAATAAGTTATAAATAGCAATTTGTGTTTAAAATGTTTTCTTATTTCAATATTTAATACCATCCTTCACTATACCTGTGTACTGGTTGGTTTCATTTTACTTTATTTACCGACAGCAATAAATAAATAAACATAAAGAAACGGAAACTAAAAGCAATTTTCCCATCAACAGCAAACAAATTAACAATATTTGTTTTTAAAAAGATACAAAAGATTTATATTTTTTGTTTTGCATTTCCATAAACTGAAGAATAAAATACCGAAGAAAAAACAACTAAAGCCGGCTTCATACTATTACACTGAGTATTATGACATGTCAAAAACTAAAATAAAATGACAATATGTTATATAATGTGAAAAAATACGTTAAGAAATTTGACAGTCGCATGGCCCTCATTATTTTTATAAATTTTTCTAAGCACGTATGATTTTCCATTGTATCAGGGTTGTGTTTATTTTCATTTTATTTAAAATGGAATAGTGTAGACAAAAAATTCAAAGAAAAAAATTTCTATTCGATTTCATCCCCAAATCACCCCAAAAATCATTTTATTTTGCTTCTATAGAATCCATTGAAAATCTTAAAAATTGTAGAAAAGTGTGAAGCTTGTTTAAACAGGCCAACGATATTCCGACAAATGTAGCAAATATTGTGTGAATTACAGTGAATATGCTTAACATTTTAGTTGATCATAAAAGATAAAAGTATCTTGTATTCAGCTAAACTCCTACATTTAAACATATTTGCATCTTTATGCAAAGAATAGGCCTATTAAATGGAAAAATAAATGCAGTTTGAACTCTACTGAACAACTAAAAACAATACGAGTATGATAGATAATGTACAGAGAAGAGTAACAGTTGATTTTATATGATCGTGAGCAACACTTTTCATTTAGGACGACGAAGGAAATGGACTCGCTAAAGTTCAAAAACAGTTATTTTTGGGCTTTCGCTTATGTGTCTATGTGATTAGAAAGCAATTTGCTCACAGTCACGCAAACTCACGCACAAAAAAATACTTAGAAAAATAATATGTAAAATATTTTTTTAAAATAAATTTTATAAAAGACAAATAATATGATACAATCACGGCAAAATTATATTCACACTTACTAACTTACTTACGTACGCTCACGTGTCGAAAGCACTGTCATTACAAATAATGATTCACGATAACCACATGATAAGCATTTATCCCATTATTAGCATCAATACGGCGAAATTACTAATGATCGAAATTTGTTATTTGCACGTGAGTGTGAATTTTAAAAAAACCTTATTTCTTTAAAGAAAAAAATTATTCAAGTTTATATCTAAAGAGATATTTATTTAGATATTTTTTAAGTAAGTGCGCATTTAGATAATCAAACAAAAAAACCCATATGGTAAAAATTCTCACTAATAAAAAAACCTTTTTTGCTCGTGACCGTAAGTGAGTGCAATGTTGTTTAGAGTCCCATGCTTTAGATAAAAATTTGCATTTGTACAAAAAAGGTGTTTGTTTTTATTCTCAGCTACGAATACAAAATGTTTTATATAATGATTGCTTTATAAAGACTTCCGCTTGAAAAAGTATTTGGTTTAATGCCTGTAAATGTACATATGTATGTCTTTGAGTTAGTACCAATGAATAAATGAATATGTGAGTGAAGTATATGACAAAGTACGTACATACATCGATGTATAGATTTTATTTACTAAAAAGAAATAATTAAGCCAATGGAATATATGTAAATTAATTAGGTAGGAGCAAAAGCTGTATTTTGAAGTATTACTTTAAAAATAGCAAACAGTGGAAAATTTATTTTAAACTGAAATATTTTTAAAAAGTTATAAAATGAAACATTTTCGCCTTAAGAAAAATTGTCAAAAAAATAATTTTAAAATAGAAAATTAAAAAATTCGCAAACATCGTGACACTTTTACCCCTCACCAATATACATTTTTTTCTCTAAGCAAAATAGAAAAAGCAAAAAAAACACATGTTAGACCAGCATGTACATATTACTGACAGACATGAGGCAGATACAAAGAGATAAAAAGGATGCTGAACTGAAAATTCTGCATTAAATTGGTCAAGTACGTTTTGCACATTGAACTAAGAGTTTGATTTCCATGACCAATGTTCTTTGTAAGCATTTGTTCATATTTGCAATAATGATGTATGATGTTTCCATGTCTAACGACAGTTATATCAAACGAGACAACAAGTTATCTTTACAAAACTATAGCAAATAAAAAAAGAAGAAAAAGGAAAAATTAAGTCCAATGACTACAAAAACGATTGAATGATAAAACACAATGTAGAAAATTCTTTTGGAAAACTAAGGGTTACATGTGAGCAAATATTTAAGACAAGCACTTGTGTGTCTCTATGTGGGCTTGGAAGTATTAGAAAAGAAAAATAAATAAAAAAAACCCAGAAAAAGGAAAACAAAGAAAATCGAATACATTTAAAAATTTTTTTTTAAACACAACTGTATTGCATAGTGTTGCCACAACTTGTGCTTGTGCATATTGTGTTGGTTGATTTCATTGGAAAAATCTAAGGGTTAAATTATTTGATATGCATTGTTTGCTCCTTAAGGACTTAAATAAGAAGACAAATATGCAAAAGTGAATTGCGTGCAGAGTTCTTCTCTCTCTGTGTGTGTGTGTATGTGCAGGACAAACATTGCAATCATTTGTTTCAATCATGAGGTACAAAAAAAAACAGAAAAGTTTTTGAGTAAGAATAATTTTGTTTGAATAAAATTTTTACATTTTGTTTTCTATTGGAAAAAACTTAAGCACAGGAAAATCAAATAAAAATACTACTCAAAAGAAACGTTAGGAGCTTAAGAGCAGAAGATATTTTAAGTAAAAAAAAAATTAAATTCAATAAGACATGAACTACTAAAATTGAGCTGTTAAAAATTAAAATAATATAATTTTCAATTTTTTAAGCTGATCCATGCTGAGAAAAAAGATTTTTCGAGAAACGCTTAAAATATAAATATTTAATAAAAGGACCCAATATTCCATAAGCTTTATTATACAAAATTTTAAAATATAAATTTTAAAGCTAGATCAAACTAAACACATAAATGTGGAAATCAATGGTTATTATACCATTTTAACACGGGTGAATTATTATATTCCTAATAAAAACCTAAGTAAACCTAATATAAACCTTAAATCTACTGTTCTAGAGCTTTTTTAGTTTTTAGGTGCTTAATTGTTGTTGCAATTGACTTTACATATCCCCATAGAATATAATCCAATGGCGTCAAGTCGCATGAAAGAGGTGGACAGGTAACAGGTCAATTTCATGCAACTAATCGTTCATCAGTTATTTTGCTTAATATATTAATTTATAAACACTGTGCGTGACAGTATAGATTCGATTATATTGGCAAAGGGTAGTAAAACCCTAATCTCAGTTTGGTCAGATTGGTGACCATTTTTTTTTGGGCTTCAAAAGATTCTAAAAATCAGTGGGCCCCCCAAAAAAAGGTGTCAACAGGCAACATTAATGCCTTTCAATTGAGGAACCGAAATATCTCACAATGTCTCTGTGAGATATTTCGGTTTATCATCATTCTGATATTCTGATTATCATCATTTTTAAAGACATACGGACCACAGAAAATGTATGTGTCATTACAATTGAAAATGCGGCAATTCTGTTTAAATAGAATTCTTTTCAAACATTGCCTGGACGTGAGTCTTTTCGTCGTGAATGGCCAGACAAAACTCACCTTAAAATAACCGGTAATATTTATACCAGCTGTTCTTTTGCAAATTTAAAATTTCCCCCCTTTAAAAAACACATTTTATGTAGTTCATTATCATTTTATCTTATGACTTGCAAATATAAACTTGTTAAATAAATAAATAAATAATACTTGCATATCGAGTTGCACATCCTTATTATTGTTTGTTCTCACAATAAAATGTTCTTAAGTTCCTTATTATTATTGTTGTTGCTGTTATTGGTATATTAGTTTTGCTTGAAAACACATAATTTATAACTGTAGAAAAAAAAGGAATACATAGAAAAGGATTATTTTATTTGTTTGTATCTGTGCCTGCATGTGTTGTTGTTTAAGAGTATTTGTGCATTTGGTTGCTGATGTTCAATTTAATTCTTACATAAATACATGAAGTACTTGTTTCCCTTATTCGTTTATTCTTGTTTATTTTCATGTATTAATAATATTATTTGTACATTCTTAAATGTGTGCATCTGTTTATGTGATGAGATCAGTTAAGCTGATGTTGGAAGAAAGTCTTTAATAAAATTTTGTAAAATTTTTAAGAAGTATTTTGTAAGCGACAATAAAGTTTGCTTAAAATAATAAAAAAAAAATTTAATTAAAGCAATTTAATCAAGAATTAATTATATATAGAAAATTTTTTAAAAAATGACTAACATTTTTTGAAACATTTTTAATACACAGTACGACGACTGTGTTATAAATTCAAAAGAAAATCGTAGAAATAATAAAAATATGTTTAAATAACTTGAATCCACAATTCGCTGTGTCACTTTAGGGTTTTGAGAAAATCGCTTTTTTAGTTTTGAAGTTTTAAGGGTTATTCTAATAGTATTTAGATGATAAAAAGTGTCACAAAAACAATGAGTTAAAAAGGAATTTTCTAAACCACACCTTCCCTAATATGGTGGATAAAATCTTAATCGGTTTTTATTTTAAATTTAAAAATACTTTATTTAATGCATCGCGTAGCATATTTAAGTAAGTAGTGGAAGCATGCAGTGCTAACACGTGCAACATGTTTTTTTTTTATTAAATATTTTTAAAACAAAAAAAAAACACACAAATTTTATAAATTAACGTAAATGCAAATAAATAAATAATAAATAAAACCATTTAAAAATGAAAAACAGAAAATCTACTCCTCAATATTGCCGTATTAGAGAAGGGTAGTCGCTGCGAAGGTTGTCGTCACTCGTTATGGGAAGCACCACTGAGGGTATCTATTAATGAGTGTATGTAACTTTAGATAATTTTGGTAAATTTTAAATTTTTTATTGTAAAACTTAAAGAATTTTTATTTTTAGTGATTGCCATCGCTGGAGCCAAGTTTCCAGTTTGTTTGTTCTCACACCTTATTTATATCCAAATATATGTATTTAGCAATAACAACAACAACATAAATCGTAAAAAAGTGATGTTTTTATCTATCTGTTTATTCTGTCCGTCTTTCTTTATTTTTACATATACTCCTTTAGCAATTTAAAAGCATAAGAAGAGGATTTTTATATCTTTCGGTTGTTTCTTTTTTGTTGCTGTTTAAAAAAAGAGAACTTCTACTAACAATAAATATTTGCGTTTTATTTATTCATAGAATAAAATAAGTATTTAGTTTATTAAACATAAAATATATTTTTACAGCTTACGAATTTGCATATGATTACAGATTCTTTGCCTTCTACTTTATGTTTGTAGTAAAAAATATATAAAATTTCGAAACTTAAATTCTAATTTGTTTAAAGGAGGGGAACATTTTTTTGTAGAATAAGTATTGAATTCTATTAATCTCTTTTAAAATTGGGCGCCATAGAAAATTTAAAATATTTTTTATTTATTTTATTTTAGTATTAAATTAAAGTTGACCATTTTTAAACATTTATCTTGACTTTTATTATAAAAAAAAAAATTAAAATGTCCTTACGGTTTTTTTTGTATTCCCTTAACTGCATGAAGGTAGTACTGTTTTCTAAAAATTTCTGCCACTACTGTTTCCATAGAAGTAGTTGTTGTTTATAATGGTTTACCGCTGCAATAACAAGCAACACATTTCCCATAAAATATTTGTTTTTCATATTTGGGTTGAAGAAAAAAAAATACAAAACAAACAAAAAAAATACAACTACTTAAATATACAAGTAGAAAAATAAACGTCAAGCTATAAAAAGAGAAGAGGATAAGAAGAGAACAGCAAAAAGATAAATATTAAACAAAAAAAAAAAACAGAAACATTAAATCCCCAACAAACAAAATAAAATAAACCAACCAGCCAAATATCAACCGTGGTCATGCAATATAACATCAACTGCAACTACTACAACAGCTACAACAATAAAGACAAACAAACTTGCAAAGCATTAAATTGTTGAAACTACTTGTACAACAACAGTATAACAATAACAAAATTAAAATAATAAAAAAATAAAAATTTGAAAAAAATTTTGAAATTAAAAAAAAAACACAAGTTTACAGAGGATGTAGAAAAAGAAAAAAAATATAAAGTTTAATCAATGGCGTCTTTTGTCCTCTCAAGAGAAAAATTAATTATAACAAATATGCAAACAAGAAACATAATATAACAGTAATGGCAAACTTAGTAGAATTGTACCTTTTTGAGTACTTTTTAGAAAAAAAACCAACGGAATTTCCACAATATTTTTAATAACATCTAAGTATAAAGTAAACAAGATAGAGCGCTATATTTGGCTATGCCAAATCTTATATACCCTTCACCAAGTGGTTCAAATTTTTTTCAAATATATTTGTAGTTTCTCTCAAAGCTGCAAAACAATAACCTATTTGTGTAAAAAAAGGCAGTCGCCAGAATGTATGTACATATATACTTTATAGGGTCGCAAATTAATAGGGCAGAAATTACAAACGGAATGACAAACCTATATATACCCTTGCCACATGTGTGAAGGGTATAAAAAGTACTAAGATGAAACCGTAGCTAATTTCGAAAATGAATTTCACTCGTTCAATAACGGAAGCTTGTTTTTTAACAAATATAACTAATAATTTTTCACAATTTCGAAATAATCTAAGGCTTAAATAACTTTTATTTAGCAACTAAATATAATAAAAATACTTTTAAATTTTAAAACTTGGTATTCAAAACTGTAAAAGAACAACAATTGTTTCCTTTGTATTGCATATCCATTCTTTCAAGATTTGGTGAAATTTAAAAAAAATATTTAAATTGTTTTTTTTAATATCTTTTGTTATCTTATGTTTTTCATGCCTGATGTTGAGTAGGTAAGTAAAAGAAAAGAAAGGACAGGGAAAACAAACACAGGTTACACAGTATGTGTTACAATCATGTAAGCGTGCAGTGATTAAAAATAAGTAGGTTTTAGCCTCCAATAATTACCGCTGTACCATATTTGTGCACTTTCAAATACCAACGTCTTTACAAACAGTTTTTATTTGAACATATGCTTAAGCGGCACAAGGTAGAGTTAAATAAATATCCATAAATAACATTTGTTTGTTTTCACATTTTTAATTTATACCTTTTTACAAAGATTTGTCATTCCATTTCGAATACCTATAGATGGGAAGTCGAATAAGCGATGTGTGTAAAACATTTTTAAAAGTCTCTAGATGATGCCAGAGTCGTTTGTTATATAAAAATATCTCAAATATGTACGTATTTAAGAAACATTGTTATTATAAATCGGTTTAAAGTTTTCACTTACGAATGATATACATATGTACATATGTGCAAAAAGTCATGCCTGCCCTTAACTTTTAGCACAAATATCTAACATGCTTAGGAGGCCACTTCTAGACCTTTTGCTATGATGAGTCTTTTACATTGCTAAAAAGTCATTCCTAGGAAAATTAACTTTAATAGATCTCAAAAATAGCCATAATTTGAAAAGCAATATTAAGAGTCATTGCAACTTTTTTAAATTCGTTATATTAATGCTAATATAAGACATTCGTCCATATTTTTAACTAACAAATTTAACTTAATCTATATTTGACACTTCCTTTCATGTCTTGTTTTAAATTTTTTGCATTATTGATAAATATTTTTTTAAATGATTGGAACTTTGATTATCGAGTGAATAGTTTTTTTTCAAGTAGACAACCGATAGTGACAAGTGCTTTTAGCAGATTTCCTGCTTTTGAATTAAAACAATTAATTGTTCCATTTGTAACCAAACATTTTAAAGTCACTTATTTAAAGTTTAAAGTTAACTTTTAGTTTATAATAATGCAAAGTATTAAGTATCTTTTTTTAAAAAGCATTTTGTTTCGTCATTCATTATTACACAAAAATATTTAATTCTTTTATTTATTAATTTTTTTTTGTAAAGACGACGATTGCGTGTTCTTTCTTATGAGTTTGGATTTGCATTCCTACATGGAGAAACGTAATTTTGTTAAAACATATTAAACATTTAGTTTGCAATTTAGTGATTTTAAATGCAACTGAAGGAGTCATCATAGTATAATATTTAACTTTTGGCGTCTCTTTTCCATCCAAGTAGTGCCTAATTTCTATACTTTATGTAGATTTAAAGTTTATCAAGGTTTTTAATAACCCTCTTATTTTATTTTTATTATTTTTGTGCATAAACCGTTTTCTTATTTTTTGTACTAAAGTACTAACATTTTTAATGTATTTTTTTGCCAATTAAAGTGTGATTTTATAAAGGCAGATGCCAGATTTTTGTTCAATTGGCCGATATTCAGTTTTCATCAGAGCTACGATACGAAAACTTATACCAATTTAGTTGTGTTGAATATTATTTCGATTCCGATATTGAAGAGGTTTAAGATGATTTTGGGAGTGGGTCTGTTCTAGAAGCTAGGACAAATTATGGATCGAACATTTAACATTTAGAAGAGGGATTTGTGTTTATAAGCATTAAAAAAATATTGATATCGGCATTAAATATGAGTTTAACTACAACTATAACTGTAACAATTTTGTGACCAACGTTTTTTGTTTTTAAGATTATTCGTGACAACAAGTGAGACAAACGAGCATAGCTTGTTCGATTTGGAGAGCATATCTAAGCCAGTCGCTATAACCTAGATGTAGGTATATTATTTTTTAACAATGTAAACATTATCTCCAATGGTGATCTGGCTAATATTTGAAACCTTTAATACCTTGCTTAACAATTTTAGTAAACAAAGCATAAGAAAATAAAACTTGGACAAAATACTGCTCAATAAAATTATTTTATATTCCCTTAATAATTGCTTTTAAGTTTTTGTTATTTTATACGCTTACCTTATCTTAATCACTCAAGCTTGTACTTATTTCTATGCTTTACTTTTTTTGCTTAAAACTTTTTTCAGTTGTCATGATTAAGTTAAAATCCACAGAGCTTACAGTATTTGAAGGTAAAATTTTTTGTTTGTGTTTTTTTTTTGTATGAAAAACTAAAAAATAAATACAAAATAAAAAGTAATTGTAATAATGCAGTTGTTGTTTGAAATTAAAGTTACTTTTTACATTTAAGTTTGTGAGTTTTAAAATTATTTTTCTAATACAGAGATATTTAAAAGGACTTGAAGGAAGGCTGCAATGCACTAACATAAAAGGAGTTGTAAAGTAAAAAGAAATGTTTTTTGTGACACTCAACTGAAAGCTAAGAGCTTATAAGATACCAAAGTAATTTAATTACTCACAAATTATAAATTGAAGAAAAGAAAAATATGTAGTTTTTTTTGAAGCTTGTGAGGAAACAAACAAAAATTTATATGTGTGATAAAAAAATTTTAGATTTGCAACAATTCCGTAACAGAACAGAATATTTAAATTTTCTATATTTGTTAAAGGCAAGTAGTAAGATTTTTTTTTAGAAACAAAAATTCCTTGGCGGATGGACTTTTAACCTACATTTATTGTAAGTCATACTGAAAACGCACCAACTTGTTAAATGACATTTTTTTTATTCTTACTCAACACCAGGTTTGTTCTTGCGAGTCTAACGCAAGAATAACCTAATAAAGTTTTTATAGGACGTAAAAAATATTAAGAAATTGCTGTCAATTTGTCACAGATAGGAAATTAATTGAAAATAAATAAAAACCTTATCGAAAACTTTTTACAAATAAAGAATTTAGGCTAAATATTCTTTACACAAAGACTTGAAAAAAAACTTTTATAAAGTTTTTTGTTTTGTTTAAGTAGATAATAAATAGAAAATTAGGAAAAAAAATCGATCATATTTTTTTTAGAAATATTGAGTTGATAACAAATATTTTTAAAATATTTTCAAAAAATGTTGAACAAATAAATTTTTTTCAATAGTTTCTTTTTATTATAATGTTTTATAGTTGATAAATTAATTCAGGGGATATTACGGCATTCGATATCGATCGAAAATAAATAATTTTAATTGGAATTCCTATACCAAATGTACAGAAAACTCGATCGGTCGAACAAAACTTCATTCAATATCGAATGCCGTAATTTGCCACCAGGTTTTCATAAAAAATTGCACTTTATATGTTAAAACTTTTATTTTTCAAAATTTTCAACAAATAGAAAAACTTATTGATTTATTTTGAACATTTGCTATTAATCAATAAACCCAGAAAAATTTTTTAACCAATTGTTTTCCTTTAATGTTATTAAACCTATTTTCGCTAACTTACAATGTATGATGGATTAATTGATTACAATTAGCACTTAGGTAATCCCTCTCCAAAGCAGATAATTTTGCTTTTAATATAAAATTAATTGCTTTTATTAGGCAAAAATATACATGAATATAATTTTTATAATTTTTCATGTTTGGGGGTTCGCGATATCACGAACAAGTAGTGTGAAGACAACAGCTTCTATTTTTGAGTTAGCTTTGACCTTGACTTTAAGATATATTAAGAGCCTTTTGTATGCTTATAATTTGGATTAATACTTTTTAATTTCATTATTAAACATAACTAAACATTATTAAACAACAACAAAGCCAAGAGCCAAGTTACACGATTTTGCTAATAGCGCTGACTTACTTTATTACATAATGATGATTAGGTTACAAATAAGGATTTTATCAATTGTGCTAATACCAAAATTTTTGTACTTCCAAACAAGTGCAAAATTTAATTTCCGATGAACTTAATAGCTAAAAAAGACCAGTTTTTTATTGCTTATTTTTAAATAATTCAAAAACCGGTGTACAAAATCTAGTTAACGTGTTAATATACAACAAACTGTCAGTTTATTTCTGTTCAGGGAAGCTTTCAAGATACAATGGGGTTTGTAGCTGTATGGTGCTTAAAAGGCATTACATTCTAAAACAGTAAGTTATTATTTTTTCTTTAATTTATTTTTATAACTAAATGACTCTGTTAGTTTTGTAACAGTAACTTCAAAATAACCTTAACTTTTATTTACACAAAGAAACACAAATGAAAAATGTATATTCATGCTGACTTTAAAAAACAATTTAGTCACGACAGTTGATGGAGGACTTAATTGACATTAATTGTTAAGAGGCAAGCGTTTGTAAGATGTAATTTATGGAAATAATATTTTTAGATAAGGTGTTGCATGTATGATTTTTGCTGCATAATGTACTAAATGAAGTGATTTGCCTGCCTTATATTGTTATATCAAATTAGACTAAACTATAAATATGGTTTCGTTTTTCTGAATGTTTCTATAATTTAAATTAAAAAATAACACTTTAATTTAAAGTTTTCTAAAATAACTTTTGTTAATATCTATATGAGTTTAAACTTGATAGAATAAATTATAATTTTGTCTTGTATATTATATATGTATTTATAGTTGTTCTTGCACTTTCTGCCATCACTGTATAAGTTGGCAATAGAGTATTTTTCCTGTAGACATGCTTAAATAATGAACGTTTATATCCGTATAAAATGTTAAGTGTACATAACTTACACAACATTAAATAAAGAGAATATAACTATACAATAAAATAACATATAATGCAAGTAAAAAGTACATAAATAATACCAGAAACGTATTGTATTCTTACTGAATAAAATGTTAGCAAAAAGGACCTTTTCAAAAGCTAAAGTAGAATTAAAAAAATAAAATATTTTGTGTTTGTAATATTCTCCGAAAAAGATTTACGTAAATTTTTAGGTAAATTATACTTTTTGTTAGTTATGTAGGTCAAAAAAGAAGTCAACTAGGTAAGGGCTTATGTTTAGCAGGATATACATCTAATTTTTAAATCATATTTAATATATTTGAATTGAAAATTTGGCAATTTTGACAACCAAATAATCCGTCAGGGTAAAATGTGCTTCATAGTCTGGAATGATTTTTTTCAAAAAACACAACAAACATGTAGGGAATTAAAACGCGTTTGATTTAATTCATGATTTTAATGATTATATATATATATATTTATTTTTTGATTTAATTGTTTATATTTTATGTATAATATAGTATACTAGCCAAGCCCGACGCGCGTTGCTACGCCCCTTAATGAATAAAACTGCATTCTGAATTTTAATTGAAAATTATAACTTTTTTTTATGGGCTTTTTTAATCACGAAATTATATAGTTAATATGTGTGCAAACTTTCAGAAAAATCGGTCAAGTGGAAGTAGCTCAAAAATTAATATTTATTGTGTATGGGCGTCGTTCATTTTTATGTATATGTAGATGGACGTAGCCCCGCCCACTTTTTTTTTTAAATTACCACCCATAAACACTCCCTGGAATGTGTACAACAACTTGCCAAAGTTTGAGTCCGATCGGCTTTACGGTTCCGGAGTCTTTAGCTAACACACACACAGACAGACACACAGACAGAGTTTCACTTTTATTTATGTATATAGATTTAACTTATTATAACAATTCACTCCACATATGCTTTAATTTACAGCTACTACGCACTTAACTTTAACGACTTTAGTCTTTAATTTCAACATTACAACTCTTCGCTTAAACGCAATTGTCTGTTTTTAGGTAGTGATACATCTGTCTCACTTATTTCAATATAATGTCCTATCCAAAGTTAAAGTCCGTCCATCCTATTCGTCAATGTCTATTCAAAATCAAAAAAACGCGCATCTAAAAGTTAACCCTTTTTAAAACCATCTACCAGTTCTAGGGGTGCGATCAGGATCCAATCCCACATACATTTGTAGGCGAGCCGTAAATAATACATTCAGTGAGGTCTCTTTGGGACGTAAGGCTTCATTTTTTGTGTCATTAAAAAGCAGATATTTTGTGAGTAAGCGACTAGCGTTTAATGCAGAATTTTTAAATTTTGTATTTTTTGTTAAGCTGACGTAGATAAATAAATATTTCAGTTTTTTTCTATGGTTGTGGAAACTTTTCAATCTTATTTTTGTTGTTGTTTATTTGACATCATTCATTACTGATTTGAATTAACTACAAACAATTTAATTGCATTAACAAAATATTTAGTTGAAGCAGAAAAATAATTTTAATATATTTTAATTTAGTTTCAATTTAGTAATATTTTTTACTTCGTAGTAAATAAAAATGCTAATAAAATTACATAGTAACGCATATACATTTGTTTATACATACATATGTATATTAAAATACGGAATATATTAAAAACAGGTAATTTTGTTTTAGCAAAAAATCAATAGTTATAAATTTTTTATAATCTTACTTGTACTTTTATATTCTTAGAAAAAAGAAACCCAATAAAAATTATTTGCTGATTTTCATAGCCGTTAGAAAATAGAAAATTTATCTTAAGCATGGAAGTTAATAACAATTTCACTATCAATAAAAAATTCTTCTTATTAAAAAAATTACTGTAAAAAAAATTAAAAAAATTTTTTTCCTAATTTTTTATTGCTTTTTCAATTTTAATATAAAAAGAATTTCCTGGAAATTGTATGAAAATACACTTCTTTACATCCTCATACGTTTATACATTCAACTTCATCAAATATACATACGTATGTACATATAGAGCGTGAGTAAAAGACAAACAATGGGGAAAGGGGGAGCAAATATTTTTTTTCCTTTTACAATAGATTTTGATGTTCATTTTTATCACATTTTCAATAGAAAACATAAGCAAATAGTGCATATTTGAAAAAGGATAACGCAAAAGAGCGACACACATATTTATACATGAAATAATAGTTTATTAAAAATGCTCATTTAAATGACGGTATGATTATTTAACTAGTCTACTTTTGTTTCTATTTTTTGTAGCTTATACTTATGAGAACGAACAAGAGAAATAACGGTTACATATACGACATACAACAAATACACATAATAGCCTATAAACAAATACTTGAGCATATGCTTATAGTTTTAATGCCGCTATAAAACTGAACATCAAGTCGTCAATCACTAACATAGATACAATAATGTGTCAGTGTGTGTTTTTATGCTTCTATATATGGCTACCCACCTAGCATTTGGAAGATTGTTTTGTGATTAATC